>BQKN01061001.1:176770-198098 GCA_022839385.1 Asparagus kiusianus | reverse complement strand
CGTTATAAGGTGAAATATGTGGAGTTTTGTTTTCAAAAAGTGGGTCTTGGTTCTACTCATGTGGTGACTCTCTTGGATAAGTTAAAGCTTCTTTACAAAGAATATAAGAGAGCATCAAATGATATATGCATGGCCGGTAGTAGTTCGGAAGAGGCCTTTGGAGATGTTCGTGATGATGAGATGCTTGAGTTTGAACAGTTTGAGAGCCAAGTAGTTTCAGTCAGTAGGACCAAGTTTGAGTTAGAAGAGTATTAAGATGAAAAGATACTTTCTTGGAAGAAAAATGAGAATCTGAACGTTCTTGAATATTGGAAAGTAGAATATGAGAAGCGTCCTCAATTATCCATGATGGCTCATGATATACTCAGTATCCCTATTACTTCAGTGGCCTCTGAATCTGCTTTCAGCATAGCTGGTCGTGTGCTTGATAAGTACCGCAATCGTCTTCTTCCGGGAAATGCTGAAGCTCAAATATGCCTTGGTTCTTGGTTAGATGAGGTTCCTTGTAAGTTGCTTACTTTTTCTTGTTACCTTCTATAAATTTATGGTGTACATGTATTATATTAGACTAACATAGTTGTATCCAATGATCTAAATGCAGCTTTGGAAGATATTGAAGAAGGACATCTATTGGTGCATGATTTTAGTGATATTCAAAATTTTGAATCTGAAGGAGGGTGGTGAAGTGTTTGTTAGAAGATTTGTCATCTATTAAGGTATTAATCTTTATTGATGTTTAAGCATTGTACTACTATTGACCGCTGCTTTGTAGAGCTAGAGATGAGGTTTCTGCGAATTTTTGTGTGTGTATACCTCTCCATTTTGGTAGTGCACTTGATTTGCATATATGTTGCGTTTCCTTTTGAATTCTGATACCACCAAAACAACGACAAAACCAACGAAAATTACAGCAACTCAAATCCTCACTAGCTTCTGATTCTGCTTTCAATGGCTAGTGATTTGGATCCAGTATTAAATGGGCTTTAACCATCTATTGTCGGAGCATTCTCAGTCTGCCATTTGATGTCTTTCAATTTGTTAAAGAACTAATATTAGCGTCATATACGTTTAAAAAGAAAAATATTATAATGCACTGTTCTAAGGAGAGGAGATATTATAAGCAGCAGCAACAACAATGTAAATATTATACTTAATTTTTACATTGTTGTTGCTGCTGCTGGTAATGGTTACCATAGGTATGAGTGGGCATTCCCTTGTTATTGACTTGGGTTTGGATGGATATGAAGAGTCATGGGTACTTTTTTTAACCGCCTCACCCTTTCTTTTTGCGTCTCAGTGTTGCGTGCAGGATGTGTTTCTTTGACCCGTATGAAGCTGCCTGTTGCAGTATTTTCCCGAATCACTAGTCATCTTAGATCTCAATTCCATTTTAGTGTTCAATTAAAAAAATGTTTTTGTACCCTCACAACTTTAGTCACAATGCAGGTGTCAGATACTTGCGACATGAGTAGCTCTAGCTCTTTGCTATTATCACGCAATTGTGGTTCATAATTGTGGTTTACTTCTTCCCCTCTTCTAACTTCTAATTAAGATAATTGTGGTTTACTTCTTCCCCTCACAACTTTAGCCAAAGAAACTATTTTAGTAATTGTTACCATCTGTTCTTTGACCTTTGTTTGTATGGAAGAAGACACGTACGTTTTCCTCTTGAAGTTCATAATTTGTTGGTCCGTGAAATGAGACCAGCAAAACAAAGAATATGTCATAATATTGTTGAGAAGTTCATAATTGTGTCATATTTGGAACTAGGGGAACTCTTGCTTTGTTTCACAGTTGTTCTGATTAAGATGCAAAAGGTCACAAATGAAATTTCACATTCCATTCGTCTATAGTCTATCCTTTTTTCTGCTAAATACGGTCGCTTATCTTATCAGAAAATAATGGGAAATTATATTCTTTGAGTGTGTTTGTAGAACTTGACAATTACTTTCTCATTGTGATGTGATCCACTATACCTGTGTGATGAGAGGTTTTTGACATAATACTACAGGTTGGGTATTCTTGAATCACATGCCCGATTTACTGCATCCTTTGTTTTCTAGGTTACCGGATGAGAGTAAAAGACTTGTTAGCGTAGTGTGTTCTAATACATCTCTTTGTTTGGAGCATATTGTTGTTGAATTGGATGCTTAATATAGAGGCTAATTTCTTTTAAATTGCATGTGATGTTGCAGCTTAAGGCCATGGGATTTGCTCGAGCTCTTATACTGCAAGTGTTCTTTGCCTGCAACAAGAACGAAGAGATGACAGCAAACTACCTTTTGGATCATATACATGAGTTTGTGAATGATCGGTAGTTTAAGAAAAGTCTAAGATCAATCGCCCCTTTCACTGGACTTTCACTTTCATCCAGTTTTAACTTATCTTGTAGTGGTTATTGTTCGATAGACAATGGACTAAAAAGACCAATCTCTTTCAGCATATGTTGATCTATATAATGTTTACTAGTCGTAATGTTGTGTATAAAACTTGGGATCTTAGCGCTTCACATTTTGATTTTCGTTTATGCAGAACGTCTTTTTTTAAGCTGAGGAAGCTTTTGAGGTTGATGTTTTTCTGTTGATAATTTGTCTGCATGTGCTTCCGCTTGTAAAATTGGGTTTTAGGCTGGAAAAGTATTATCTATCGGGTATTGGTAGCGATTTAAAAGTTGGTGATTGTGCTGGTACAATAGTTATTTTATTAGCAATATTAATACTGATTTTACGGTTGGTGAAAGTTTAACAAAAAACCCCTGCAAGTTTGTAGAAAACCCTTAAAAGTTTACAGAAGTTCCCCTGAAAATTTACCAAAACCCCCTGCAAGTTTACAGAAAATCCCCTG
Source organism: Asparagus kiusianus (assembly GCA_022839385.1). NCBI lineage: Eukaryota > Viridiplantae > Streptophyta > Magnoliopsida > Asparagales > Asparagaceae > Asparagus > Asparagus kiusianus. The sequence continues at coordinate 195,254 of BQKN01061001.1, read as the reverse complement.
AAAGTTTATAAGTAGATCCCTGAAACTTATATATATATATAAAAGCATCGTAACTAAATGGGTTATTGGGTCACTCATGAACCACCCATTTAGTAAATGGGTGGATGAGAACTGACCCGTTTAACAAATGCTAAATGGGTTATAAATGGTTAAGTGGTCATAAATGTGACCACCCATTTATGACCCAACCAAAACCACCCATTTATGACCCAACCAAACCCAACCAAAACCACACATTTGACATGCCTAGTGCAGTGATATCGAGATTATTGATTATTTTCCAGGCCCGCGTCAGCGTCTTATGTCGACCTGGGGTGGGTCTGAGGAGCAGTGATATTGCGATTATTGAGTATTTGAGATGAGTGATGGGATGGCTAGTTACATGACCTTGTTTCTTTGCTAGGTATGATTTTTTTTAGATGTAGACCAGTTGTGTTTCTTTTCATACATAGATCAGGATTAATATTTAATTATTTACAATTCGAGACATATGGTATATACATGAGGGTTTCCTTGTTTGGATTATTTTGCTCGACGTACTACGTCTCGAATTGTAGATTTTTAAGTATTAATTCTATCTAGTGGTATGACCTTGTTATGTGGGTGATTATAGGATGGTTAGCTGCTTGATCTTGTTACTCGGATGTTTATGAATTCTCTTGTATATTATAATCTAGTAACGGATTGTATCTAGCATGTTAATATTTCAGTTGCATACTTTTATTGTTACTACTATCATCACATGTTTCTATTTCTGTTATTGCATTGGTCACTCCTCTATTATTATTACTACTGTTGCATCTGTTATTGCCTTGGTCGTTCGACCATTTCCTTCTCCCTTGTGGGATCATGCCGTGTGCCATGCACCCTGACGTACACCTGTTTTCTTTGGTGTACGTCAGACTTAGGAGAAGAACAGGTTCAGCAGGAGCCAAAGGATTCTCAACAGGAGTGCCTTACAGACGAAGCAGAAGAAGAGTCGAAGCCTATTCTTTGATGGTTCCAGTTTACTTTTATAGTTCTTTCTTTTTCCATTGATCGATGTATTTTGTATCTCTTCAGTATTCATTTGTTCAGTTTTGTATAAGGGCATGTTGACCCGAATATTATGTCTCGGATGTTATCTCATTTGTGATATGATATTTATATTCTGAGTTTGTCTATTATATTCTTGCTGATTGTGATCGGGGATCTGTGACTTTGCATTGTATTTATTTCCAAACGCTTAGCATATTGGATTGAGAAGAAAAGAAAAGAGAAAAAAATGATAGTGTATATTTCTTCTCAATCTAATACGTCGCGGGCTTGTTCACGTTCCGATTCCCAGATATTTTTGAGAAGCGGGGCGTGACACACAATTTGAGATATATGATATATATGAGGGTTTTCTTATTTGGATTATTTCGTTCGACGTACCAGTCTTATTTTGTGGGTTTCTAATTATTGTTTTCTATTAGATACGGCGAAAATAATATAAGTAGACAATGCTTAATAGGTAGAGCCTCTACTTCATCTAGCAACCCTTCCCCTGGGGGAGGATAGAGGTGACCATGCTGTAGCACTGACGCTTGTGTTGTTTCTATTTTTGTTTAAATTTCTTTTCAGACAGCTCAAAGTTTCAGAGAGCCACAGGATGACAGAGTTCTAGCATAGTCATCGTCGCATGATTTTACCATTAGAGGCTCCACTGTAGTTTTGTATTTTCATTCAGACATTAGAGTTTGTATTTCATTTTTGTAAAGGCCGAGTGCCATAGTGATACTTCATTTGACTCGATGTATTGTGACTTATTACACTTGTTCCCGTTTCAGTTATATTTTTTCTATTTGAGACATGATATTATTATTTGGCTCTCTCTTTTGTATTCATCATGTTCATTTCACTACTATCAAATTCTTTTGTCTGTTTTGTACCTACACTTCATTTTTATTCCACTAGAGGATATTACTATGATTGGTGAAATGTGTTAATGTTCTGTGTGGGTGCATGGTAGGTTTGATATCCTTGGATTCACCTTGGACTACAACCTTTTGTGAACCCAAGGACGCCACAGTTGGTATTAGGGTTCTAGTTCTAGCATCCTTAGGATCATCCTGTGTCGAGTCGTGGAGCTAGGATAGAGATTCCAAGGATTCATGTATAAAATCCACTAGGAATTCCTAGAATGAGTGAGGACGCAACACCTAGACCTCGAAAATTTTGATTTTTATTATTATTTATGACTACCTTACTTTGATTAAAAAGTATTTGTGTGAATACTATGTGATACGTTATGTTATGTATATATGTTTGCAACCTTATTTACTGTGTCTACTAAGCTCTCCTCTTGATATTATAAATGTCGGGATGAGGATGCGGTCGAGATAATAGCATGGGAAAGAGACCTATTGCGGAATCTAGAGAGCCCCAATAGCGGGGTAAGGATTTTTACCGCCAGCAATAAGGACAGCTTAAAAAGAGAGCACAACCTACAACATTATTCGAGAGTGCCGCAACAGTGTATAATTCGGTGTACATGATATAATTGTAACAAGACCGGACATAGAGCGAATGATTATTGCAGTACACCAGCAGAAGGCTAACATGTTAGAGGTCAGAGTCAGTAGCCTTAGGGTCACGGTTACGTCCTGCAGTAGACAATTTGAGGCACCTCCAGCTGTCTCGAGGATTAAGGGGCTAGTAGGCTATATTTGTGCCATCCAGGAGGTTCCTGAGGGACAAACGGTCATATATATTCATCCACCATCAACATAGAAATCGCCAACCACCAGCACAGTTTGTGCAGTCATACCGCATGATCATAGTGCGAGCAGAGATTTCTTAGTGATTTCCTTGCCAGCTCAGATCTTGTTGATTCAGAAGCTTGCATTCTTCTATCTATCATGATGTCATGATTAGACTTCAGCTTGTAGTACAGCCTTTAGGTATTCCATTATCAGTTTCTACTCCTTTGGAAGAGGTGCCTCTCTTAGAGAGTATCTATAGGAGATGTGTCATGAGTTTAGATGAGTCTGAGTCCATAGTCGATTTGATTATCCTATGAATGTCCGAGTTTGATGTTATTCTTGGTATGAATTGGTTATCATCTTACCATGTTAGTATAGACTGTTTTGTGAAGACAACCAGCTTGTGAGCATTTGATGGGTTTGAATAGATAGTAGTCATAGGGTAAGCAGAATACAGAGTCATTTCTAGCATACGTCAAGGAGGTGATGATACGCGATTGGGGTATAGATTTGAGTGAGGCCAGAGTCTTCTTAGAGTATAAAGATGTCTTTTAGGATATACGTAGATTACCTCTAGTAAGAGAAGTTGAGTACCACATCGAGTTGCAGCCGGGCACAATACCAATATCCCTATCGTATGGCACCTGCTAAAATGAGTGAGCTACAGGCTCAGCTAGATGAACTATTAACTCAGGGTTTTATTTGCTAGAGCCATTTTCATGGTAGCACCGGTCCTCTTTGTAGAGAAGAAGGATAGTAGCATGCAATTATGTGTAGATTATCATGAGTTGAATAAGGTCACTTCCCGGATTAGGTATCTACAATAGCAATCACCACAACTATCACCTCAAACAAAGTGGTACCCTTTCAAAGATGATGAGGTTCCAGCCGTCTTTGAGTATCTCCTGAACAACAACAAAATCAAGCAACCATCTATTAAAAATTAGGAGGAAGCCAACAAAAGTTTAGACCCAAAATACTGTGCGTATCACAGGAGGGTCCTTCATCCCCCTAAGGCTTGCTTCGTTCTTAAAAATAGAATTTGAGCCTTTGTTGAGACCGGCGTTGTTAATGACAGAACAAACCAAATGAGAACGACAAACACTCCGAAAGAACAAACCAAATGAGAATGACAAACACTCCGAAAAGTATATGAGTACAAACTGCTTTTTTTAAAACTCCAACGGGTATATGAGTACAAATTGTTTCCCCTGTATCGAACAGGAAATTCGTAGAGAATATTACACATGATATTCTTAAGGATAATCCGACATCAATAAAAGAGCTAGAAATAAAACAATCTGCTACTCATTAGACTCAGTTTCACCGAAGAACTGGGGGTCGAGTATCTCGAAGCTTTTGGTGATTCTCAACTAATAGTCAACTAAATGCGTGGAGCGTATGAAGTCAGAAACCAAAGAGCCTGATTCCGTACCATAAGTCGACCATTGAGATGGAAGACTCGTTTGAAGGGTTTTTCATCGAGTACATCCCGCGACTCCAAAATGCATATGCAAATGAACTGGAGACATTAGCAGTATCTCTGGCATAGCCTCGTGAAACAGAATAATTGTTCACCGTGAGAACTCACCAACTCTTCATACCAGAGTGCGTCTTGGGTGCCAAAGAAGCGCACGCGACCAGAATCAAACTCGAACCCCGAGACTAGCATTTTTTATTATTAATTATATTTTTTACGATATTTTACTTGAAGACATAAAAGATAGAGACTTAGTCCGGAGAAGAGCACCGAGATTTTATTATAATACGGCGACCCAGACGCTGCATCATCACGCATACGATAGTCTTCTACTCCGATGTCTTTCAACTAAAGAGGCGGAGGAAGCTCTTAAGGATGCGCATGATAGAACCTGTGGTACGCACCAACCCAGTCCTACATTCTGTGATCGACTCAGAAGAATAGGATATTATTAGCCAACCATGGTCAAGTACGCAGTTGACTATGCTCGGCGATGCCATGCGTGACAAGTACATGCAAATTATATGCACCAGCCCTTAGAACATTTGCACCATTTGGCTACTCCATGGCCATTTGAAACATGGGGAATGGATATTGTTGGTCCTATTTTTTCACTATCGGTTAAAGGTGACCTCTTCATCCTGGCGATTACTGATTACTTCTCTAAGTAGGCCGAAGCAATTCTGTTTAAAGAAGTGAAGATGAGTAATGTTGTCGCATTCATCAAACACCATATTATCTATCGATATGGTGTTCCGAGGCGAATCATGCATGACAACATTCTCAGTTTGTCAGTAACGTTTTCATCAAATTCTATGGGAAGTTTAGAATTAAAAACGTCTCGTCAATGTCATACAATCCCACTACAAACGGATTGGCTGAGGCCTTTAACAAGACAATCATAAAGATTTTGTTAAATCTCGTGAAAATTAACAAACGAGAATAGGATGACAAACTTGGCGGAGCTCTCTAGGCCTATCGCACCACAGTCCGCATGCCTACTGGGGTAACCCCGTAATCTCTGGTATATGAGTGTGAAGTTGTCCTCCTGTTAGGGATTCAAATTCCATCCCTGGTTATTTCTCACACAACAGGGATGACGACCGATGAAAAACATCAAAAACATCTTGAAGAACTCAAGATGCTAGATGAAAAGGGCTTAGATGCTCAGCAACAAATTCAATTTTATTAAGCCAAAATCTCCAAGGTTTTCAATAAGAAAGTTCGACAACAAATATTTAAGGAAGGAGACTTGGTCCTTACCGCTCGATGACTGATGATTCTCAATTCCGAGAAGAAGGAAAAATTCCAACCCAAATGAGAAGGACCATTCATGGTAGTAACAGTTTACTCGAACGGTGCGTATCGCTTGGTCTTCCAAAATGGTGACAAACTTATGATACCAATAAATAGAAAGTTTCTGAAAAAGTACTATCCCTAGTACATTCGAGATAACCTATTTAATGAGAAGTTCCTGGAGAATGCTATCCATGGTATCTTTAAGGATAACCCAAGGTCGGCTGATTATCCAGGATGGATACCAATCGTCTGAATAATTTATTCTTAATCATGACATAGAAAAATAATGATTAAGGTTCTCTTCACTTTGGCTATTTAATCATTTTCAAGATGATTAAAACCCTCCCACTGTGATTTTTGGAGCACCTTTTGTTGAGATGAGATTCAATGACTTCATCAAGTTAATCTTTTCTCACGAAGCTCCCACTATGACTTTGAGATCCTTCAAGGATGAAACATAGTTCATCTGCCTTTTACCCAAACCCTTTTCGGTCATTGGCATCTTCTGGATGACTAGGATTCTCTTGCAAAGTGAAAGATAATAAAAATTTTTCCTTCCTTCGTCCATAATCCTTGGTTGATTTCAATCGCCAGGATTAATTCCACCCACTTCCACTATGTTTTGGAGCCTTTTTGCATCAAGATGAGATTCAATAATTTCATTTAGTTAATCTTTCCCCATGAAACTCACATAGTGTAATGGTGGAGTGTTTAATGATTAACGGTCTTCCACCATAAAATCCCTCAATGATCAAATCAATTAACAGTGAGTCCGCAAAATTCTTCATGATTGGGTCCACCCCACCTCCCGCCGTGTCTGTGTACTTAACACTCCCACTATTAAAGTCCTGACACGACACTTGAAATCTTAATCTGATGATCTATGGTGATAGTCGAACCTCTTTATGTTAAGTCCTTGTCACTTGATACCAAAGACCCCCCACTGAGTGATTCGTACAAATCAACATTACTACTGTTATTTGTACCTCCACTCCTACTATTTCTTGGTCAAACTTTCCTACAGTTAGGACAAAAGCCAAAATCTCCTCTTGATTCCTTCAATGAATGAGAAGTCTACTTTTAAAATTAGAATTCCCTTTAGATAAACAAAATGCATCCACCCAAGATTGAACGATCAAACCTATAAACAGATAGGATCGTCTCAAGCCTCCACTTGGTTAAAACCTTCCCACCGCTTACACCAAAGTTAGAAGTTCATCTCGATAAATAAGAAATTTGTCTTCAGATTAGGTAACCAATCCTATAAATGTCATGGTTATCTAAATCTTTTTGATTCTTAGAGTAGAGATCCTAATCTTAGTTTCATCCTTTAGGATTCTCGAAGTAAAGATCCCACTTTGATTTTTTTTTTGCAACAGGAGATAGAATATAAAATTCTTCCTCTCCAGCATCGGGCTCGTCATTGCTCCAAGAGAAGACCTGGAGATAAAATATAAAATTCTTCTTCTCCAGTACCAGGTTCGTCTTTACCCTAAGAGAAGACAAATCCATACCTTACACGAATGTGAGACTTTATTTTGATCCCTAAATAGAGATAAGGTTGCATCTAATACATGCCTCCGGTTAGTCCTTCACTATAAAAAGGACGACAGAATTCATGTCTGGGGGAATTTATCTCGATCCCTAAATAGAGATAAGTCTATGTCTGATACGCGTGGCCAGTTAATCTTTTATGTGAAAAAAGACACCAGAATTCATATCTGGGGGAATTTATCTCGATCTCTAAATAGAAATAAATCTATGCCTAACACGCGTTGCAGGGTGATCCGTTCCCATAAAAACAATAAAGTCTATGTATTCAAAATCATAGCATCAAGTCTAAGAGAGTTTATTCTCTTAGCGCAACATCATATGTGAAACGGATTTAGATAATTCACATACAAGCTTTATTCAAACGGTAATCGGTAAAGGCATATCAAATCCGTTAATGGCTGAGGGTTTGCCAAAAATCCTAAAGTCTACGCCTAACACGCGCTGCCGAGTAGTCTATTCCCATGACAAATGATGAAGTCTATGTATTCGATATTATACCATCAAGTCTAAGAGAGTTCATTCTTTTAGCATAACATAACCTGTGGAACGGACTTAAACAATCCGTATGCTAGCCCAACTCAAACGGTAGTTGGTAAAGGCTTATCAAATCCGTTGACGGCTAAGAGTTTACCAAAAATCCTATAAGTATGATAGTCACTGATACACCAGATTTATCAGTTGGTCTCATAACTTGATCACCTAGGACAACATCAATTCTAGTCGAAGCCTCCATGAGGAACTTTTAAAGCATTCACAATGGTAGCCGTATCAGCTCCAATAGCTAGTCCTACAACCAAAACTCCCCTATAGTTAAGTAAATAACTAGCGGGACATAAGGATACTTTCCATACCTATAGATGAACCAGCATCAATGGTTGGTCCTGCAGCCTCTACACTCGGAACGGTTGGTCCTGCAGCCTCTACACTTGGGCCAACCACACATAGTCATGAGTCAACATCGGTAAACACAGTACGATAAAAGTTAACGCCGATCAACACATAGCCATGAGTTAACGCTAGTCAACTCATAGTGATGAAAGTCAATGTTGGCTAATGCATTGCAATGAAGGTCCATGCTAGTCAGCGCATCGACAACTTTTGTCGAAACAAGGCTTAGATCAATTCCTAGTCACAGGATACTTCCGGGACTTCAATCGCAATTCAGATATGCGTCACTAACAAAGAAAATTAGTTCAACATCAATTCAATAACATGAGCTACAATAAGAAACCAATATACCAATTTCAGTTCAAGACTTCGACAACAGTCAGACGATAAACACAGCAGCGGAAGAATTTTAGCTATTCAACAAAATATTGAATAGACTAAGAATTGAAGGAATCAAGAACTGAAGCCAGTCACAGGTCCTTCTAAACAGATCCCTTCAACAAAATACTAAAGAGATTAAAGGTTAGGCCTATCACATTATAGCATTTTAGGCTCTTCTATAAATGAACGAGACTGAAACACTTTGGAGGTGGTATTTGTAGGTGTCAAAAATTACCTATAGGTTCCTGCAAGTAGTTGAAGACGGAGAAAAGATAATGAACGTCATTATCAAGTCAAGGAGGATTATCTGATAAAGTAGTGAAGCTAACAAGCACATGAAGCGAGTTGGCAAAGCATACGAGTCAATGAGATGGCTAAATAACGTAGAAATGACTTCACCGGGAGTTACATTTCACCCACAAAGAATGAAGCACCACTTGTGTCTTGATCACTCTATGTGTGTTTCGCCTATAGGAAGTTGTAGATCTCTCCTCCAGCTTTCCAATGTATCTTGAATTGCTTCATTTCGAGATTGGACGAAAAAGTTAGAGGCAAAACAATAGAGAAAGACCAATGGCGTCTCGGCCCAAGGGCAAGACACCAAATGTGTCTCACGCCCAAAAATACTTTTTTCCGCCCGTTGACCATCCAAAAACCTATTTTTTGATAAGATTTTAATATTTCTTGATTCCATAGCCTATCCAACTGATTTGAGGCTATATTCAAACGTGGTTAAGTGGTTACAATTGAGGATAAGATCAAATCATTCGTTCTTATCCGAAAATAGAGCTTCTGAAGCCTATAAATATAGCCCTAGGACCTTCACTCAGCGGGGTCAGGAATTTAGGACTGTCGGTGAAGCCCTGTCAATTTGAACATCAGAGGAGCACAAATTTTAGTAAGGAGGAAGTAAGTTCTTAGCGAGTTCTTTGACAAAACGGAGGAGAGTTCGATAGATCTGCATCCGCTTCAGCCTCGTTCATCCACTTTCCTTGAGATCGCACCGTTGCTATGATCTCGAGAAGAGTGTTCATCTCACCATGGATGAAATATTCACTTCAATTTCTTGTCTCCTTTGCAAGGTAATGAAATCAATTGGATCTGATCATTTTGTGGTCCACGGATAAACACCGGCACCGACAAAGATATCACCCAAGCAGAAGACCGATAAACGATCTCTCTGCGTGTGTTTTTAGAAAGTTGTAATTTCTTAATTTCCTCTACGTAGAGAGATCTTATAAAAAGACTCCTCTTTTGAATTCATTGTAAACACCTAAAGTTATAATGAATTCCTCAAAGAAACCAACTTTCAACGTGAACAATAATCAAATCAAGATGTACCCAGACGACGAAAAGCATACCACATTCAGGACACTGCTCTGCATCTTCTGCTACACGATTATACCCTTTGGCTTGAAGAATGCTGATGCTACATTTCAACAGACAATGACGAAGATTTTCTAGGAACACCTCCAGAAGACCGTCGAGTGCTATGTTGATGATTTGGTCGTGAAAAGCCACAGCAAAGACGATCACATTAAAGACTTGAGGATGATGTTCTACCTCATGCGGAGTCACCAATTGAAGATGAATCCTACCAAGTCCTTTCTAGGAATGTCTAGTGGTAAATTCATTTGATTCATCATCACCCTGAAGGGTATTCGTATTGATCCCAATAAAGTGAAGGCGATACATGAATTGCAACCCCCCAGATATCTCAAATAACTCAAAGGATTGCAAGGGCGATTGGCTTATATCCACCGGTTTATCTCAAACCTATCTAGGGAAAAGCCAACCATTCTCCAAACTCATGAAGAAGGGCATGTCATTTATTTGGGACAACACCTATCAGAAGGTCTTTGAAGATATCAAAACATATCTGGTAAATCCTCCTGTCCTCATTGAACTAAAGTCGGGTAAACCATTTTCGATTTACGTCAAAGCGACGAACCTCTCGTTAAGTGCTTTACTCACACAAGACGATGACAATGGTCATGAACAGACAATATATTATCTGAGTCAGACTTTAGTAGGTGCCAAATATCGATATCCAATGATCGAGAAGGAGTGCCTCACTTTAGTATTCGCAATTCAGAAAATGGGATACTACCTAGTAGGACAAACAATCTACGGCTTTTCCAATATCAACCCAGTCTGAGTATTCATGACGCAACCGGCTTCAACGAATTGGCGGTTAGCGAGATGGGCCCTACTCTTGTCCTAATACAACCTGCATTTCAAGCAACAAAAGTCGGTGAAAGGCAAGCAATTTGTGATCTTCTAGTGGCTAACTCTACGAAGGATACAACCAAATTATATAAAGATTTGCTAGATGAAACCCACAAAGTTAATATTACCTCTTATCAGCAGGTGTAGCAATTATACTTCAACGATGCTTATCGGGAAACCAATGTCACGAGCATTTCTACATGTTCAAAAATATTCTTAGGAGTCAGAGTCGTCCTAATTTCCCAGGATAAACACATGTTGCATCGAGCCTATTCACTCACTGAGCCGTGTTCTAATAATGTAAGTGAATACAGTGTGCTGCGCATTGGGCTCAATTTCATCCAAGAGCTGGGGGTCGAATATCTTGAAGCTTTTGGTGATTCTCAATTAATAGTCAACCAAATTTGAGGAGAATATGAAGTCAGGAACCAGGACCTGATCCCGTACCACCAGGCGGCTATCAAGATGGTAGACTCATTTGAAGAATTCTTCATTGAGTACATTCCACGTCTCCTAAGCGCATATGTAGATGCACAGGTAGCTTTGATAGTATCACTAGCACAGCCTCCTAAAACAGAACAGTTGGTTACTGTGAGAACTCACAAACTCTTTGCGTCGGACTACGCCCTGGACATCAAAGAGGCACATTCGGCCAGAATTCAATTCGAACCCTAAGATTGGTGATTTTCCATTATCGATTATGCCTTGCACAGTATTTTATCGGAAGATATAAAAGAAAGAGACTCGATCCGACAAAGAGCACCAAGATTCTATTATAACACGGTAACTAAGACGCTTTATCACCGTGCATATGATGGCTTGGTGTTCCGATATCTTTCGACCAAAGAAGCAGAAGAGGCACTCAAAGAAGCACATGACGAAACTTGTAGTACGCGCCAACCCGGTCCTAAACTCTATAATAAACTAAGAAGAATAGGATATTATTGGCCAACCATGGTAAAGGACACAGTTGAGTATGCCTGACGTTGCCACATATGTCAAATACATGCGAATTATATGCACTAACCCCCGGAGCATTTGCACCCTTCAGCCACTTCTTGGCCATTCAAGACATGGAAAATGGACATCGTTGGTCCTATTTTTTCACCGTCAGTTAAAGGCGATCATTTTATTTTGGCGATCACCGACTTCTTCTCCAAGTGGGCCGAAGCGATTCCACTCAAAGAAGTGAAGACAAGCGATGTCGTCAAATTCATCAAACACCACTTCATCTACCAATACGGTGTTCCAAGACGAATCATGCATGACAACGGCCATTAGTTTGTCAAAAATGCCTTTATCAAATTCTATGAAAAGTTCAAGATTCAAGATGTCTCATTGACAGTATAAAATCTCACGAAGACGGATTAGCTGAAGCTTTCAACAAAACTATTATTAAGATTCTGTCAAAGCTTGTGATAACCAATAAACGAGACCGTCAAAGCTCTCTGGGCATATCACATCACAGTCTGCATGCCTACCGAAGCAACTCCATACTCCTTGTTATATAGATGTGACGCTATCATTCCCTTGGAGATTCAAATTTCATCCATTCGCATTGCTCTTGCAACAGGGATGACGACGGAGGAACACCATCAGAAACGTCTTGAACTTGAGATGTTAGATGAAAAGCACCTAGAGGCTTAGTAACAAATTGAGTTTTACCAGGGTAGAATCTCCAGGGCTTTTGATAAAAGATTATGACAATGAACCTTCAAGGAAGAATACTTGGTTCTTGCCATCCGGCGACCAATGATACTTAATTCCAAGAAGAAGGGCAAATTGCAGCCCAAATAGGAAGGATCGTTCGTGATAGAGATAATTTACTCGAATGGTACATACTGCCTGACCACCCAAGATGGTGACAAGCTCATGATGCCAATAAATGATAAGTTCTTGAAAAAGTATTATCCCTAGTACATTCGCGATAACCTATTTAATGAAAAGTTTCTGGAGAATGCTATGCATGGTATTCTTAAGGATAAACCTAAGATCAGTTGATTATTCAAGATGAAAGCCAGTCATTTGAATAATTCATTCTTAATCATGAATAAAAAGTGATTAAAAACCTCCTACTATAGCTATTTAATCATTTCCAAGATGATTAAAACCCTCCCACCGTGACTTTCCGAGCACTCTTTCGTTGAGATAAGATTCAATGATCTCATTCGATCAATCTTCCCACATGAAACTCTCATGATGTAATTGTGGAGTGCTTGATGATTCACGGTCCTCCACCACAAAGTTCCTCACTGATCAGATTAACTGACAGTGGGTCCACCAAAATTCTTTCGGCTGAATCCATTTAAACTCCCACTTTGTGGGTACACTTAACAATCCCAATGTTAAAATCCTAACACAGTACTCAAAAATTCAAGTTGTTGATTCTTGGCAATTAGCAAACCCCTTAATGTTAAGTCCCTATTGCTTGACGTTGAAAACCCCCACCGAGTGATTTGTACAAGTCAATATTCCCACTGTTATTTTTACCCCACTCCAACTATTTGTTTGGTGAAACCTTCCTATAGTTAGGACCAAAGCCAAAATCTCCTCTCGATTCCTTCTATGAATGAGAGGTCCACTTTCAGAAAACGGACTTCCCTTTCGATAAATGAAAGGCCTCCACCCAAGTTAAACGATCAAACCTATAAAAGTTAGGGTCATCTCAATAACCTCTACCTGGTCAAACCATTAAACAGTTAGGACCATAATCAGAACTCCTTTTCGATAAACGAAAGGTTTTCACTCTTTCCCCTTCGGTCAATTCTATAAAAGTTAGGGCTAAAGTCAGAATTCCATCTCGATAAATGAAAAATTCATTTTCAGATTAGGTAACCAATCCTATAAAAGTTAGGGTTATTTGGATCTCTTTGATTCTCGGAGTGGAGATCTCACTCTTAGTTTTACCTTTCAGATTCTCAAATTGAAGATCCCACTTTGAATTTCTTTTGCAGCAGGAGATAGAATATAAAATTTTTCCTCTCCAGTATCGGGTTTGTCTTTACCCCAGAAGAAGACCTGAGGATAGAATATAAAATTCTTCCTCTCTAGCATGGGGTTCATCTTTGCCCCAAGAGAAGACGCAATCTCTAAACATCACAAACACATGACTCACATGCATGGGGAACTTTATCTCGACTCCTAAACAGAGATAAGTCTACGCCTAACACGAGTTGTGGGTTAGTCTTTCACCGTGAAAAAGACACCAGAATTCATTTTGGGGGACTTTATCTCGATCCCAAAATAGAAATAAGTTTGCATCTAACACCTGTTGTTGGGCAACGCATTCCCGAGAATATGGCAAAACCCACGTAGTCGACATCATGACAGGTTGTTATTAATAATGTCGGAATCCATGCCTTACATGCATGGGGTATGTTATCTCGATCCCTAATTAGAGAAAAACCTATAACTAACACACGTTGTCAGTTAGTCTTTCATCGTGAAAAAGACACCAGAACTCATTCTGGGGGATTTTATCTCAATCCCCAAACAGAGTAAATTCTACGCCTAACACGCGATACCGGTTAGTCTTTCATTGCAAAAAAGACACCAGAATTTATTCTAGGGGATTTTATCTCGATCCTTAAATAGAGATAAGCCTGCATGCGGATGAATCAGCCTCCATGCGTGGTCCTATAACTTCATGATGGGCTTGCTCCGATAACATATCATTGAGCAACATATCATCAGCCTTAGAGGAGCTAGTCATATCGAATGCATGCCCACCTAACTCCTCGATGTTAGCATCATGAAGGGTTTAATCCTCAGTAAAACCCTCCATAATCAGAATGAGTAGAGATCGGACTCACCCTCTGTGGCTGCATCAACTTCCCTAGTCTCCACTCTCGGGCCCATTCCCTTGATCTTCTCTAAAAGAGCATGAAGCAAAGAAATGATTAGTTGATCCACGGATTCAGAATCGTTCAACTCTCATAATTTCTATTTGAATGGTGTATTACCGGTATTAGATATACCTGGGTTAGAAATCCTTATGGCTGGATCAAGCTCACCAACATCAGCACCCTCACCAGCCCTAGCACACATAAGCTCTTCACCAATAGCCTCACGCATCTGCTACATGAAGCCCTAGCCTTTGAAGTGAGCAAAGTCAAAAAAGAGAGGGTCGTACGCAAATACACCTCATTCGCAGCCCCATGAGAGCACAGAATGTGATTAGGTCCGAAGAATTTGCAAGTAAAATGATCAAAGAATACGCAAAGGCGAGACGTCACCTTCTCCGTCGGTAGGTGTGTTTCCGAATGACTCAGCCTCAAAAGCACGTGGATCAATATATGACTTGTGCACTATTTTCTTCTGCTTTGGGGATCGAGCCTCCTTGTGAATAGTAGGTACCTCCTGCCCAAACTTGACATGTGAATTGAGATCTCGTGTGAAGTAAGGGACGAGGCTCTTCTTCTTCAACAGCTTCACCTGGAAGGACATTTGTCATTTTGTTAGGATAGTGAATAAAGCCTCTTGCCTCAACTTCTTTGAAGTCGTAGAAGGTTTAAAAAAGCAAACAGATGAACCAGGCAAATGATCACCATATTCGTAAGTGATACGAGTCGCCGTACGAGCGCCCTTTGGTCGCAGAATTACCAAAAAGTGGGTTGAGAAGAAGACAACTAAAACACAAGAACAATTCAGTTTGGCGAAGGAAAATACTTTCTCTAGATAATAAAGAACAAAATATTACAATCTCTCCCTCACAATCTCACTAGAATCGAGAACAACCTCTCAATCCTCTCTAAACCCTAATACAAAGATTAGAATCTCTCTCTGATCTAAGATCATAAGCTCATCCTCACAATCTAAACCCTAATCCTTTTGATTAGGATCTCACTTAGACCTAAAACCCTTTAGATCTACATCTTGGCCTCTCCTCCTTTCTTTTGATTCTAAGATCATAAGCTGATGTTTAGAAACCCTAAGCAACCTTTATATAGGTGTACTGTAAGGACCATGAATTTTGATACTAGTTAAAATAATTCTGGTATTCTAAAATATTAAATAATTATTTTTAAAGGAGTATTTATATTTTCTCAATTTTCTATGATTTAAAAATCCGATTTTATACGTTTTGTTAATTATAAATTAAATTGTTGCGATAAAAAACTTTTTTAAACTAATATTTAAATTATTTCTTGTTATTATTATTATTATTATAAAGATTATTTTAAATATTATGAATAAATAAATAAATAAATATATTTCCATAATCTCCTTTCCCTAAATTTTCTCTTATTTTGAATTCCTTCCAAAATTTTCCCTAATCAATTTTCCAATCAACCCCTAATCAAATCCCCTCCATTCTCTCTCCAATAATATCCCTCAAATCCAGCTCATCCTCCTTTTCTCTCTCCAATCACCCTCTCTCTCCTCTTATTTCTTCTTCCCTCTCGTTCTCTCTCAATTCCAGAGAACCAAAAACCCATCTTCCAATCTCATCCCGCTGCCTCCACGAACCCCTCTTCGTGTCGCCGGCGAACCGCCGACCATCGTCGACCTCCGCGCCTGAGCCCGAACCCGAGCTCCTCTTGCCTACACTGCCTCCGCCTCCTTTCCCCCTCTACCGACCTCCCGCTGTCATTCAGCCCCGACGAACCCCGAATCCGAGCACCCCCTGTAGCGCCGCTCACCGCTCCGCCTCGGCCAGATCGGCACCACCCCGCTTGCAGCGTCACCGCCTCCCCTCGTCCCTCCTCGTCCGCACCTCCTCAGGCCATCTCCTCTCCTAGCTCTGCCCTCCCCGACGCGTTCATCACCGCCCAGGCCGCCTCCGAGCCCCCTGCGACTCACCACCACCTCAACTCAGCCTAGATCCGAACTCCTAAGTCGCCAACACCGAGCTCCAGCACCTCCTCCCTGTCGTCGACCAGATCTCCTCGACGCCGCTGCCCCTCTTGAGTCTCCTCCCCTCGTCGCTCAACAGTGAGCCCCGACGCCCAAGTTTGCTGCCAACGACCACCAACCGCAACCACCAACGCCTCTCCTTCGCCGCACGCCACCTGTTCGACGATATGCCGACGCAGTCCAGACCCGCCACAGACATCACTTGAGATCCGTCGTACCGCGTCCGCATCGGTGCCGTCGCCTCGTCGTCAGACCCCACAGTCTCGCAGGCAAGATCTCACATCCTTTGTATTGTCATTACTATTTTTGGTATACTGTAAATTAAGTATATGCAAGATCCCGCTTTCCTTGACTTGTATTTCCATTATTTGTATTTGTTATTGTTTGGTTACATGAATTAGTTGTGATACAATTATCTGCCTGGGATTGCTTGATGAATAATATTAGATAAATCATGATAATATGATAAATAGTATTATTTTAGAATAATTATAATTTTAAAGGAATTTATTTTAGTATTAGAATTATTTTTAGATGATTGTGCTAATTTAAAAGAATTTATTTTGAGAACGGAATCATTTTAGATAATTATCATAATTTTAAAGGAATTTTTTTGAAAAAAAAAGAATTGTTTTAGATTAATTATAATTAGAAAAGAAATTATTTTGGAAGAGGGAATAATAAAAAGAATATTTAAAGAATGTTTTTAGAATTATTTAAAAGGAATTATTTTGGAAAATGGAATTACTTTTGGATAATTATAACAAGAAATAAAGAATTTATTTTGGATAAAGAAATTATTTTAAAAGACTATTTTTGAAGGTCTCGTGATTTGTGATTCTCATTCTAATTACGTGATATACCATGTCATCGTTGTATCGGATTGCTTGTATTTATTTATTGTACTTCTGTGATTGAGAATCATTAGGAATCCATGGCTTTGTGGCTTATGTATGATGAACGAGACCTAGAGACATGTTTGTGTTGGTGACTTAGAAATACGAGAGATGTTAGGGTAGGAAGTCTTGGATCATGTGAGCAGACGTGATTGAGATTATTTCCAGGCTCGCGCCAGTGCCTTGTGTCGGCCTGGGGTGGGTCTGAGGAGCAGTGATATTGTGATTGTTGATGATTTCTAAGCTCGCGCTAGTGCCTTGTGTCGGCCTGGGGTGGGTCTGAGGTGCAGTGACATTGTGATTGTTGATTATTTCCAGGCTCGCGCCAGTGCCTTGTGTCGGCCTGGGGTGGGTCTGAGGAGCAGTGATATTGTGATTGTTGATTATTTGAGATGAGTGATAGGATGACTAGTTACATGAATTATTACTTGGATGAGTTTGGATTCTTGTGAGATGTGGACCAGTTATATTTCCTTTCATACCTAGATTGTGATTAATATTTAATTATCTACAATTTGAGACATATGGTATATACATGAGGGTTTCCTTGTTTGGATTATTTCGCTCGACGTACTAAGTCTCGAATTGTAGATTCTTAAGTATTAATTCCATCTAGTGGTATGACCTTGTTATGTGGATAATTATAGGATGGTTAGCTGCATGATCTTGTTACTCGGATGTTTATGAATTCTCTTGACTATTATAGGATTGTTAGCTGCATGATCTTGTCATGTGCCATGCACCCTGACGTACACCGATTTTCTCTGGTGTACGTCAGACTTAGAGGAAGAATAGGTCCAGCTGGGAGATCACCAGGAGCCGGAGGATTCTCAGTATGAGTGCCTTGCAGATGAGTGATAGGATGACTAGTTACATGAATTATTACTTGGATGAGTTTGGATTCTTGTGAGTGAAAGTACCCTAATGCCACTAGGAAGGAACCCTAGAGGGGGGTGAATAGGGTTTATGCTAATCTAATCCGATTTATGCCAATTTAAAATTAATTAACAAATATATCCTAGCAAATGACTTATGAACAATATGTGAGCAAGGCTATACAAGTTAACACAAGGGTGAACAAACAAAATAAGATAGTGGGAATATAAACAATGTGCAATTGACAAAGGCAATATAAATATGAAAATAAGTGCGCCAATGCAAACACAAACAAAACG
>BQKN01061001.1:117161-161770 GCA_022839385.1 Asparagus kiusianus | reverse complement strand
GAGGATTCTCAGTATGAGTGCCTTGCAGACGTAGCAGAAGAAGAAGCCGAAGCTTAGCATTCCTTTCAGTTTGTTTTGTAACACCTTCCATTCCTGTTTGATTAGTGTATTTTATATTCTTCTGTATTTCTTCAGATAGTCTTGTATAAGGGCATGTTGACCCGAATATTATGTCTGGGATGATGTTCAGTTGTGATATGTATATTTTTTGTTCTGAGTTGTTTATTATATTCTCGCTACTGTGACCGGGGAGCTGTGCCTTTGTATTTATATTTCTTAACGCTTAGCGTATTAGATTGAGAAGACGGGGTCTAGCACTTATCTCTCCTCAGTCTAATACGTCGTGGGCTTGCTCGCGTACCGATTCCCCGGTATTTTGGGAAGCGGGGCGTGACATGTACAAACGTGGATGGCAATCTGGTAAATAACCAAGCTCAAATCCAACAGGAATTCGTGCGAATAGAAACCCAAACGAACCAAGAAAGCTCCGATGAGTCGACTCATGAAAAGTTATGAGTCGACTCATGACCTCATATGAGTCGACTCATAACTGATGAGTCAACTGGTCAGAGACTTTTGGCAAAACGGCTGGGTTTTTTGAGTCGACTCATGACAGGCATGAATCGACTCAACCTGATGAGTCGACTCATGTACATGTATGAGTCGACTCACAAGCTGAAACTGGATTCTTCGAATCTTCTACTCGTCGTCTTGTTTCATGCTTTCACCTACATTCCACTGTACTGATTGACACCTCTATTCTCATGCTATCATGAGAATCATCTATCCTCAAGCTCCCTTGTGGATCACTAAGTTCCAAAGAGAAGATACATCCGTATCTTGCTTTGATTCTTCGTTCTTCCGATTTGCTTCACGCTCCATCCTGTGCTCCGCTGTATCGCTTTACACTACTATTCTCAAGATATCATGAGAATAACCTATCCTCAAGCTCCCATGAGGATCACTAAGCTCCCGAAGCAGAGTAGAAGATACACACGTATCATGGCTTCCCTCTTTAAGAACATAAAGTCCATTTCAAGTTTAGAACTTCTGCTGAGGGAACTCTCGGGTCCGTCCATCTTCGTGCCTTCAATCATCTTCTTCTTCCTTAATCTCTAAACTCCTTCCAAAGAAAAGGATCTCGCCTAGCTTCTTATATTGTGATCGAATCAGGACTATACACAGGATGCCCCTTCGTAGGATTTGATCGCTCTGATACCAACTTGATACGAGTCGCCGTGTGAGCACCCTTTGGTCGCGGAATTACCAAAAGGTGGGTTGAGAAAAAGACAACTAAAACACAAGAACAATTCAGTTTGGCGAAGGAAAATACCTTCTCTAGATTATAAAGAACAAAAGATTACAATCTTTCCCTCACAATCTCACTAGAATCGAGAACAACCTCTTAATCCTCTCTAAACCCTAATACAAAGATTAGAATCTCTCTCTGATCTAAGATCATAAGATCATCCTCACAATCTAAACCCTAATCATTTTAATTAGGATCTCACTTAGACCTAAAATCTTTTAGATCTACATCTTGGCCTCTCCTCCTTTCTTTTGATTCTAAGATGATAAGCTGATGTTTAGAAACCCTAAGCAATCCTTTATATAGGTGTTCAAACATGGATATCAATTTGGTAAATAACCAAGCCCAAAACTAATAGGAATTCGTGCAAACAGAAACCCAAACGAACTAGGAAAGCTCTGATGAGTCGACTCATGAACAGTTATGAGTCGACTTATAGTCGACTCATGACCTCATATGAGTCGACTCATAACTGATGAGTCGACTGGTCAGAGACTTTTGACAAAATGGTTGGGTTTCGTGAGTCGACTCATGATAGACATGAGTCAACTCGACCTGATGAGTTGACTCATGTACATGTATAAGTCGACTCACGAGCTGAAAATTGGATTCTTTGAATCTGCTGCTTGTCGTCTCGTTCCATGCTTCCACCTGCATTCCACTGTACTGATTGACACCTCTATTCTCATGCTATCATGAGAATCATCTATCCTCAAGCTTCCATGATGATCGCTAAGTTCCAAAGAGAAGATACACCCGTATCATGCTTTGATTCTTCGTTCTTCCGACTCGCTTCACGCTCCATCCTGTGCTCCGTCGTATCGCTTCACACTACTATTCTCAAGATATCATGAGAATCACCTATGCTCAGGCTCCTATGAGGATTTCTAAGCTCCCGAAGTAGAGAATAAGATACACACGTATCTGTAAGTAATTTGGAGGAAAAGAAGGAGTCAGGCAGACCTGGCTCGACAGCCTCCTTATCACCCTCAATCTCAATATCTCCGCCATTGCCGATGTCTTCTTCCGAGGTCTCCTTTTTATCATCAGTGGGAAGGATATCCTTCTCATTCTCCACCATTTGTTTGCCTTTGCCAGAGGGTTTGGCAGGCTTCTTTCCCCGCTTCCCCGGAAGCTCAGTGTCACAGACGGTCTTAGTGGTGGCCCTAACCTATTCTTCACCCTCCAACTCTGTAATGTGCTTTGACCTTACAAGCTCATTCGCAGCGATAAGCCACTTGCAGTAGAGAAAAGTAAGTTGTGTCTTACGCCCAGTCGTGAGGAGGGTGAAATTAGCACCCGTGCAACCTGGCACACTCCAAACCCATGCTCGAGCACCATCTATAAGACTGCTTTTAGTCCTCAATCCTCGTTTCGGATTCCCGACATATAGTTGGTTGTAACCAAACTGACGAGTAAACCGACATGGCAGGTAAGGCTCTATGTGATAACATTCCTTCACTCGAAGGATAAGATATTCGGGCTGAATATTCACCAGCCACTGAAAGCAACTCACATCAAGAGAAGTTCGACTTGACCCCTGCTTTTCTTCATCAATCAACAACTCATTATAATGAATAGAGAAACGAGGGAATCATTTGAAGAATTCCCAACATTTGTGGATGTGAAGCTCTTTCCTTGCCTCAAGGAAACCTTTAGCTACTCACTTGCTCTCTTCTAATAACTACAGGAGGGCAATGGAAGGATCTGCAATCCTCGATGTTGACATTAGGTTAGGACAATGGAGAACAAGCCACATCATTAGATAGGTGTACTGAAGCTAAAACTTGACAAGAGGTATCTCAGCCGACGGCTTGTGCCCCACTTGTGTAAAGCCAATGACTAGATACCTAAGCCCACAGAGTATATCGGTGACCATTGCCGACCATAAGCAAGATGGATAACGGGGAAGAGAACCACTACCTGTAAGGTAGTGGAGAGCTAATATGGTATGCCACAAGAAGAGTCATGGGCCGAATCCGCTTCTGGGCATGCCACAAGAATTTCTAGAATTTGGTCCCCGCTGGAAACTTTCCCTCGGTAGTAGAAGTAGTGTATGATTGGGCACCTATCCTCTCGATCAGGTTATTAATCTCTGAGGGAGTTAGAGGAGTTAACTCACAAACTGCTTCACCAGAACTATCCTCTAAGTGCTAGAACGGGTAGTCGGCAAATTGTTTCAGGCTTAGCTATGGTAATGTCTTCCTCGCAAGAATGCCTACGCTAGATAAAGCCATCTGATAATGACACACTAGATCCCACAACATGTCGTAAATATCGGGAGAGGCTTTCTCCAATTACCTCAGCTGTCGGTTTGGAGGGAAATACTCATGATATGGATAATCGCCCATAGGAAGTCTAGAAACCTTCTACATCTCATGAAAAGACAACCCAAACTCTCCATTACGAGTCAAAAAAGTGTTGGTGTTAGGGTTATAAAGCTCCAACAATGCCAAGAAATGGTGTTTGCAAATCTGCAATCTGTACATACTGGCGTGTATCGGTGTGTATAATCCGTTATTCTTCAACTCATTACCCTAGCATCCAAGAACATAACTCATCATACCGGTGCACCACTTCATCACCGATGAGTGCGCCCATCCATAACACCTGTAACCTATCACAAGGAGTTCCCTCCAAAGTTTGGAAAGCCGATTCCTCACCGTGTTGGCGAGTATCGACAGCTCATCCAGCAATGCTGTATCAGGTCCCTAAATACCGGGTTAGAGACCACGAATAAAGTCCCACCCATTAGAACCCAGGGTCTTCTGATAAGTAATAAACCCATAATGGACTCGCTCATGATCATATGTGAGACACCAAGGCATCACCCAGGTCACAGCTTACATCCTTAAATGTGAAAGTGTATATTGACGAGGAATAAAGGGAATATGTAGCAAACTCTTGCCATCTTCGTTCAACCAATGCTCATCCCCAAGAGTTAATGTGTCCAGGTCTTCAACATGATCACCGAATAAGTAGTCTGGCTTATTCAGGGCTTGAGTCGAGCTGGGATCCTTTATAAGTGGGGTGTTAGTAATCAGTCATCATAGTGTACGACGATCCCCATCTCGTACAAGCCAAGCAATTTCCTCAGGCCTCTCTGGATTAAATTAAGGAACAACGTCGACAAGCAGCGCATCATTAATAGTGATAAAAGTCTCGCTACTACCACTACTTGCCACATGAGATGAGAACATATTCGAGGGGAATTCAACTAAAACAAATAAAACGCAGTCTGAAAAATATTTCTACGGTAATACAAGAAGTTGAACTCATCTCATAAATCCGCAAAATAGAGTCACTACCTAATAAATTTGCAAAACGATTTTAACTACTTCACACGTAAGGGACAATGTACATTGTCATGTAAGTAACGTGACAATATACCTCACCCCATGGACTGCAATACAGCATGAAATCTCCCCATTTTCCTTAGGACGTGTTTTGATGAAACAAAACACGTCTTTTAAGCATTAATCCCCACAAAGGAGGATATCTACTCTTCTCGAATGCCTTGTAAAGGAGACAAACGAGGGTGCATCATTCAAAATATTAATTTGAGTGTACAAAAAAGCTATAAAGGCTCACCCCCATATGAAGAAGCTGCGGGAGCCATTCTCTTAATATGTTGAGAGGCTGATCGACTCCTGTGAAAATGTGTGCGCCTCGGAAACATTGCTAACATGCAATAAAAATCAGCGGTTCAGGTACAATTTTTAATTCAAGAGCCCAAAATTAAAAGGGAAATTATGAACTTTAGTTGAAATCCTACAAACAAAATGGGATTTTTTGGTTGAAGTCTAATTAAACCTACAGGATTCATACATACAAAAGACGGGTTTGATTTTCATCCAAAACACCTCAAATTCAACTTTTGACCAATTTTACCCAAAATACCTATCACCCAAGTTCATAACTTTAGCCATGGTTGAAGGGGGGAAGCCATCATCCTCAAGTTCATAGTTTGGCCATTATACCCATCATCCTCAAACTCAAACTTTGAACAAAATATCCATAAACCAAAGTTCAAAATTTTAGCCACATCATCATCCCCCATTCACAAAATTTTGACTATGCATACAACCCAGGCTCATCAAAATTTTGGCCATGAACTCAAGTTTAAACTTTGATACGGGTGTATCTTCTCTTCGGAACTTAGTGATCCTCATGGGAGCTTGAGGATAGATGATTCTCATGATAGCATGAGAATAGAGGTGTCAAGCAGTACAAGGGAATGCAGGAGAAAACATGGAACGAAACGACGAGCAAAAGAATCGAAGTATCCAGTTTTCAGCCTGTGAGTCGACTCATAACAGTCTCGAGTTGACTCATCAGGTTGAGTCGACTCATGACTGTCATGAGTCGACTCATCGCTGGTTTGAGTTTCTGTCCAGTTTCTGTCGAGTCGACTCATCTCAGTCATGACTCATTGCTGGTTTGAGTTTCTGTCCAGTTTCTATCAAGTCGACTCATCTCAGTTATGAGTCGACTCGTCGAGGGTTTCCTGGTTCGTTTGGGATTCTGTTCACATGAATTCCTGTTGGTTTTGGGTCTGGTTATTTACCAAATTGCCATCCACGTTTGTACACCTATATAAAGGATTGTTTTAGGGTTTCTAAACAATCAGAGAGTTAAATCAAGAGAGATTAACTTGTAATTGAGATTTAGAGAGCTTGTTCTTCAATTCTAGAGTGAGATTGTGAGAGATTATAAATTGCATACTCATAATCTAGAGAAGGTATTTTTCTTCGCCCAAAATCTGAGTTATTCTTGTGTTCTTATTATTTTCTCCTCAACACACCGTTGATAATTCCGCGATCAAAGGTGCTCGCATGGCAACTCGTATCAAGTTGGTATCAGAGCGATCAGATCCTACGAAGGGGGTATCCTGTGCATGGTCCTAACTCGATCGCAATACAGGAAGCTTGGCAAGATTCTTATTTCCTTGGAGGGAGTCCAAAAATTAAGGAAGGAGAAGATGACTGAAGCAGATAATTCAGCAAGACTTGATGCCATGGAGAAGCAGATTGCGACGATCGGGATGACTCTTACTCAACTTGTGGGTCTCATCAACGGAGGTGATAAAAGGAGGAATCTTCTTCGAAGGGTAAGAAGAAACTCGTCGAAACCGACGAAGAGAGTGAGGAATCTGATTCAGAGGGGGAGACTGAGATTATCAAGACTGTTGGACATCAAGGGGGTAAGAATAATTACCAGAATCTGAAGATTGACTTCAAGGTTGAGATTCCTGTTTATGATGGGAGTATCAATGTGGAGAAGCTTGATGATTGGATCGAACGTATGGAGATGTACTTCACTTTCTACGGATATTCGTCCAAGGAGAAGATAGTGTTCGCGACACTGAAGCTTTCAGGGCACGCATTGACGTGGTGGAAATCCTATTGCAAACAGGAGAAGAAAGCAGCATCGTGGAACAAGTTCAAGGAGCTACTTCGAAAACAGTTCTATCCAGTGGGGTTCCTTGAGGAGCGTTGGTGCAAGTGGTATGGGTTGCGCCAAAAGTTTAATCAGACCGTTCAAGAATACACGACGGAGTTCCAGCAGCAAGCGATGGTTCTAAATATCGCAACGGACGAGTACTCCATCTTCATGAAGTACATGGAGGGTCTGAATGATTACATCCGGAAGGAGATGAAGCTGTTTTCGGTTGAGACAATTGCAGAGGTGAGCGTGAAGGCCATACCCATTGAGGGCAGGCAGAAGAAGGGCAACGAGACAAAGGGGGATTCCAAACCATCGGGGAGCAAGACGGGTGGCTCTCAGTCTAAGGATGAGAAGAAGAAGGGTGACTCGGGGAAAGCAGGATTGACATGTAATCACTACAAACAGACAGGACATGTGGCTGATCGTTGCTGGGATAAGTATCCTCATCTGAAGCAAAAAGGGTTGAAGAAGAAGGAGGAGAAGAAGACGTACGTGATAGCACAGGGTCCGAAGGAGGTTCCCGGGATGACTGAACCTAATAGAAGTCTCAACCTTATGGCGGGGAAGCAGGCCACTAAAGAAGATGACGACCCGAGGGAGCAGCTCTTTGTCCTAAAGTTGCAGATCAAGACCAGTTTAGTAGATGCTATTGTAGATACAGGAAGCCAGAAAAATCTAATATCTGAGGTATTAGTACAGAAGCTGGGATTGAAGACGGTGAAGCATCCGAAGCCCTATCCATTAGGGTGGATTCAGAAGGAGGCGGGATTGAGTATGGTGAACCAGTGTTCATTCAGATTTGCACTCCATGAGTCGTATATTGACGAGGTCACATGCGACGTGGTTCCGTTGGATGTTTGCCAAGTTATTTTGGGCAATCCTTATTTGTGGGATAGATACACAGTATATGATCGGCGAGCCCAAAAGTATATGTTCACCAAGGATGACGAGCAATTCATTTTTGGTTCGGCATCTCTTCCACAGGAGACGAGCTTGGTGACGGTGACTCAGGCTAAGAGTTTAGTGAATGCGGGCAGGAAGTTCGTTTTATTGTTCATACGGCCGTATGAAGAGCAGCTGAGTAGGATGTGCTTGTCCACCTTGAGCAAGCTTCAGGAGGGAGATCTTGAAAGGTTATGTAGGCGTCAAAAAATGCTTACAGACATCCAAATACCACTCAAGACAAAGAGAAGGCAGTAAACACCAGTGTCTTAATCAGAGGGGATCATTCAAAGGAAGTGAGATAATATAGAAGAACAATATACACATCATCAGGCAACACACTGCGGCGCGGCAGGACATGGTGCCGCGGCTAAGGCGCGGCAGCCCATGGTGCCGCGGCAAAGGCGCGGCAGCCTATGGTGCCGCGGCTTAGGCGCTGCAACCTATGGTGCCACGACCATTATAGGAGGATGCTACAGTGGTTACAATGCAGTTATGTAATGATTATTTGAACTCCACGTAGCAGCGTATCAGAAATAGAACGTGTGCTGACGTGGACAAACAGTTAAACCACGAAAAAAGTGGTTAAAGGTCGTGGGAGAACGGTTTCAAGCATGATGAAACATGCTGGTAACCGCCTCTTTGGCCGCGGCAGTCTATACTGCCGCGCCAATAGCCGCGGCAGTGTAGACTGCAGCGGCCAAAGAGAAATCATCCGGTCAGTTATTTTGCCCCTGTTTCAACTGTTGTGCACTTAGACCCCTATAAATACCTCCCTAGACACGAAATAAAGGACAAAGAGCAGATTGGAGCAGAATAGGCTTGAGCTTTCAGTGGTTTTGAGGAAGAAAGAGAGAATTTTCACCCTTTGACAAGCATCATTTGGTGATTCCTAGAGATCTAAGCTCAGACTTGATCTTTGGAAGAGTGAACATCTTACATCGATAAGATATTCGCTTCAAATCCCTACTTTGATAAACGAAGAAAGGATCTCTAAACAACCTCACGATCTACGAATCGGTGGTCTACGAGCCAAAGCACTTCCGGCACAGGCAAAGTCCCACAAAAGCAGTAGTTGATAAACGACTATTGTGTTATTTTCTTGAAAGTTGTAATTTTTGTTTATTTTCATTGTAATCTCCTGTAAACGATCAAAGTTTAATGGAATCTGCAATAAAAATGATTTTTGACGAAAACAAACTGGCGAACACAGTGGGAGCCAGCGGTCTCGCTGCCGAGGCCGCAATGTCGCAGCCGATTAAGATCATCGTCACTGAGGAGATAGAATACGAATTCGATCAAGCAAAATTTGAGGAGTACATGTCATCCTCGTCTTCAAAATCTTCCTCGCCACGCAAGTGCAGGAGGATTTCCTCTTCCAAGAAAGTTCCCAAGTCTTCAGTTCCGATGAAGACCGAAGATGAAAATTCTTACCCAATTGTTGTTAAGGAATCTCCCTACAACATCTCTGCTCCAAGTGACTCCGCACCAGTTAAGGAGTTGTTAAATCATAGCTCACCGGTGCTAACGAAGAGAGCTCGTCAGAGACAGCGCCAGCGCTGTGCTCGTCAATTGGCTAAGGCTATACAACAAACCGACGGGGTCCATTACTATGCGGACCTAAAGTCGATGAATCAGAAGATGGTTTAGTTGCCTCAAAGGCAAAATAATCACATTTCTGCATAGCTTATGACGGAGGAATGGACCCTCGTGAAAAGGGCTCGTTCAACCCTGAAGGAACGAATACAAAAACGTAAGGTAAAGGCCGCTCGCGCCTGCGCACTTCGTCAACAAGCTCAGAGAAACAAGAAGGAAAGGATGTCTGAAGAGACACCGTAGAACTGCAAAATTTGGGTTCCCAAAACTGAAGGTGCCCAAAAGTTACAAGGGGACGTAATCCCTTACCGCGGCAGCCTAAACTGCCGCGGCAACTTATTCGACCGCGGCAGTCATAGCTGCCGCGGCACTTTGCTCAACCGCGATAGTTATGACTGCCGCAGCACTTCATTTAGCCATGACGTTCATCGCCGTCGTAAGGTCACATCTGCAGTTCCATCGATGCCCAATCCTGTCTCTTCTACTACACCAACAGCATCTGCTGTATTACCAGTGAAACCCTGGGTTAGCCCAGATTTGTCCAAGTTTAAAATCACCATGGCAGATCGCCTTGGTCCCTCGGTTGACAATCGAGGCAAAACCCCAGTCAAAGAAAATCCAAGTCCAACAAATAAACCCTTAGTGGTTTCCTATACAGGGGGTCGTAAACACCCTCCTGTCAGAATTAATCCGGTCCAAAACAAGAGAATATCAGTTCATGATCGTCTAGGACCTGTGAAGACTCCACACCCGCATGGGGGTGTATTTAAAATTTTAACCTTGGATCACCCAGAGGCGACAACTAGTCGTCCTGTGCATGATAACAAGGTTCCCAAACAAAAGATAGGTTGCTCAAATCACAACAATGATGAGCTGTACTATCAAAATAACCACTCGAGAAAAAGAATTGTCCGAGAAGATGAATCTCATTGCGCTTGCGAGAGACTTATTAAAGCAGTATTGACGGAATGCAGTTGCTCAGAAGCTGGGGCGAAACGTGTTTCTGTATTTCAAAGACTGTCTACGGAAATATCAAAACCCAAAATGAGGCGCTTCAACAAGAAGAAACCTGCAATTCGGCAAAATGAATTCCCTGAGGTCACTATTAACATGACCGGCAGATGAAAATAGCATTTAGTCAACCCTGACCCTAATTTCTCTTCAGAAGGAAGAGTTGAGCGGGGTCTTTCTCAAAGAATGGCGCGGTTGCAACGAAGAGCCAACCGACACCGAGACTATAAAGGAATGCATGAAGGATTATCGTCAGATGAGGAATTGTCAGATACTTATTCTACCATTACTTCAGACGATACCGCGTCCAGTGTGGGGCGACCCAGAGAATCATTCGCCATCACACCGGATCAATTAGCGCAGATACTACAGGAAGCATTAGCCAAACAACGTGAAGAGATCAGAGCTGAAATCAAGACGGAGATGGAGTTGACGATGCAGCAGATGCGAGATTTGCAAGCTCAACAACACCAACCGAAATCGAGCTAAAAAGCAGAATCCAGTCAACGCAACGTTATACCTGTGCGTATAACTGCAGACGATGATAAAGAAGATGAGACAATCTTTGTTGATCCTCCTCCCGATAAAGACAATTCTAGAAGCGGTCCATCGAAATCAACCACTCAACCTCCTCAAATCTATGTGAAGAAGGATGAGGAAGAAGATAAGAAG
Source organism: Asparagus kiusianus (assembly GCA_022839385.1). Taxonomy (NCBI): domain Eukaryota; kingdom Viridiplantae; phylum Streptophyta; class Magnoliopsida; order Asparagales; family Asparagaceae; genus Asparagus; species Asparagus kiusianus. Next base: position 150,792 of record BQKN01061001.1, on the reverse strand, counting down.
ATGCAAGATCTCGAGAGCAAAGTTAACGCTCTGATGATGGCCCAGGAAGTGAAGAAAACGGGCATTCCATACCTGTACCCGAGGGAATGGGATCTAATTCCTTATCCCCCAAAATTTAATTTGATTAACTTTACTCCTTTTGATGGCAAGGGTTCACCAACTCAGTACTTGATTTATTTCAAGTCACATCTCGGCGCGATATCAGGAAATGAAGCCCTGATGGTTCGGTCATTCGTAGGAACCCTCTGTGGGCTTACCTTCGATTGGTACCGACGCCTGAAACCCGGAAGCATCACTAGCTGGGGAGATATGGAAGAATTGTTCCTTACTAATTTCTTCGACGACGACACGGAGGTCTCCATTGGCACGTTGTTGGACGAGAAGCAGAAGAATGGGGAATCGGTTGATGTTTTTGTCAAACGATTCCGGAACAAAGCAGTGAACTGCCGAGATCCACTCACAGAAGAATTCATCCTACAGACATGTCATAACAACCTATCTTTGGATGTGCTAGAAATAATGGGGGTTGTGCCCTCTAAAACTTAGAAGGAATTGAAAGCAAGAGGTGAGCAAGCTGAACGGTTTCTCAAAAGAAGGAATTTGGAGAGGGGTCAGCCACCAGCCAATAATCAAAATAAAAAACAGAACTTCCATCCTCGAGGCAGAGGAAGGGGGTCCGTAGCCGCTGTGGACGTGCATCAAACGTCACAACAGCCGCCGCAACAACAACCGCAGCAGTCATCCTTGTAGTTGGCGCCGAATCAGAATCAACAGCCTCAGAAGCAGTTTAAAAACTCCGAACCCTGATTCCCAAAGGAGTATTCGTTTAAAGATGATGAAGTACCAGTTATCTTCAAATATCTGTTAGACAACAACAAGATCAAGCTTCCACCAGTCACAAACCAAGAAGAAGCGAAGAAGACTAATGATCCAAAATACTGTGCATATCATAGGAGGGTCCACCATCCCACTAAGGCGTGTTATGTCTTGAAAGACAAAATACAAACCTTAATTGATGTTGGTATTGTGATGCCGAAGCTAAAGGAGAAGAAAGTAGGCGCAAATGCAGTCTCTATTAGCTTCGGATCGGTTCCTTTGTCCTGGTTTCAAGCTGAGCCAGTGTCAAAGGTCAAGATGCAGCCCGTCAATGATGACCCTCATGGACAGCGCCAAAAGGGACTTGTATCACACACGACCCCTAACGGCGAAATCCTTTGGGTTCATCCAGATTTGCTTGAAGATGAACAGTGGACGACATCCACGTCGAAGAAAAAATCAAAAGGTAAAGGGAAAGAGAAGTCTTGTTATGGAGCCTCGGCAATTCCCGAGAAGAATGATGAACAGATTCCATCTTTACCGCTTTCTGATGAAGAGCAGAAAGTTTTCGCTACAAGGGGTGGAAACGAATACCATTACCAGTATCCTGAAACTTCTAATCTAAACGGTAAAACTCTTGCAGAACTGGGGGTGATTACAACCCCACCTGTAGCAATTGAGAAACCGCAGAAAGTTGTTAAGCAGAAGGAGAAGGAACCCCAACATAAAGAGGTTCAAATTCCGAAGTAGTCTCGTTTTAATAAACCGATTGGACGAGACAAACCGGAAAGCTCGAACGCGCCATATCGTTTCGACGTTATGACTCAGCTAGCTAATATCCCAGCAAGGATTACGCTATACGAGTTGTTACGTCTCTCGAAGGAAACCAGGGAAGCTTTACAAGAAGCCTTGGCTGATTCTGAAGTATTCCTCACTCAAATCAAGCCAACTCCTGAAAAGCCAGAGTCGTCAATTCAGCATTGCAATCTGGCAGCCACCAAATTTCCTTGCATTGCTTTCACAAAAGAAGATATGCAAGTCAGGAATTCAAAGCATGATAGACCGCTATATTTTACTGGATATATCGGTTCGAGCGTTGTCAACCGGATTCAAGTCGATCCGGGTTCCGCCGTTAGCATCATGCTACTTTGGTTGATGTACAACCTTGGAATTCCCGCCAGCAAGTTAGCCTCCACAGGAACGGTCATCTACGGGTTCAATACTAGTGGGTTAAGACCGTTAGGGAAAATCCGGGTGAAGTGTCAACTCGGAGATTTGAAGTCTGAAGTCACCTGCTACGTGATAGATGCAGAGACTTCCTATAACTTACTGTTGGGTCGTCCATGGATCCACGGTAATCTTATAGTTCCCTCCACCCTCCATCAGTGTTTGAAGTATGTCGATACTAATGAGGAGGTTAAGACGGTGGTTGCGGATAAGCAACCATTCAAAGGGTTAGAAAATTACTTTACTGACTCCCTTCTTTATGGTGCTAAGTCCGATACTGAACCATCGGCCCATGGCACGGACAGCGGAGAAGAAGCTGATACCGAAGCCGGGCTCGATTATAGTGAAGGTCTTGTACTAAATGACATTGAACCTCTTGTAATCGATCTTGACGGTGATGAATCGTCGGACGAAAGTTGTAACTGGCAACTTGCCGATGGAATAATAAAGGATGATTTAGAGTATTCGCTTTGTCTTGATAATGTAATGCAGGAATTGTATGATGATCCTAATCTACACATGCCAATTTACTCGTCTTGCACGACGACGAAATATCTGCAAAATTCAGTCGGGACAACGGTAATCCTACCCGCAAAGACAGGGGGTGAGAAATAAATAATCTTTGGAAAAGGGGATTCATCCCCAACTCCTGATCTTTTCCTGGACAGCAACTCAGATGAGGAAGAGCCTGGGCGACATTTTTCTCGGTATAGTTCACAAGCAAATGATTACATGAGAAGGCAAGGATATAACCTCTCGCTCGGTGAGGGTCTTTATTTTGGTCAAGGTATCAGGGTTCCACCCCGTTCTACCTATGTACCAAAAGGAAAACCGGATAATTATTACACTCATAATAGAGATCTAGGTTATGCTTCGTCATCCGATAACGAATATTGCCAATAGATTATTAGCCAGCTGAGAAATAAGAGTGGGCATTCATCCGATACTTCAATGTGGGATTTTGACGTGAGCATTGGAGAGAGATTCAAGGCCTTAATGTCGAACATGGCGACAGTTGATCCTTCTACAACCGAAGAAGACGACCAATTGCCCATTTGGGAAGACCCCTGGATGCATTATAAGAATATCCAGTATGGCGATCGGTTTGAGCAAAGAGAACCTCCTACTGAGGATAAAGTAGTTCAAGTTAATATGGGTGACGAAGCTAATCCGAAACCTATATTTATCAGCGGTGATCTTCCGCCAGATGAAAAAGAAGAACTAATCGCCCTCATTAGAGAGTATATCGACGTTTTCGCTTGGAATTACGAAGATATGCCGGGACTCGACCCAAATGTAGCAATGCATAGCCTTAATATAAAATCGGATGCTAAACCTGTCAAACAACAGCAAAGACGGTTTCGTCCGCAAATTATGCAGGTAATAGAAGCTGAAGTCAAGAAATTGATCGATTCAGGTTTTGTCAGAGAAGAACAACATCCTGAATGGCTAGCCAACATTGTTCCAGCTCTTAAAAAGAACGGAAAGATTATAATCTGTATTGATTTCAGAGATCTGAATACCGCCTGTCCTAAAGATGACTTCCCCCTACTAATTACGGACATCATTATCGACAATACGTGCGGATTCGAGAGAATGTCATTTATGGATGGTTTTTTAGGGTATAATCAGATCAAGATGCACCCAGACGATGAAAAACATACAGCATTCAGAACACCCATGGGGGTCATTTGTTATACTGTTATGCCTTTTGGTTTAAAAAATGCTGGCGCCACGTACCAACGAGCAATGACGAAAATCTTTTAAGAGCATCTTAGGAAGAATGTCGAATGCTACGTTGATGACCTGGTCGTTAAGAGTCGTGATAAAAGAGACCATATTAATGATCTGAAGACGATGTTTGATCTTATGAGAACTCATCAGCTAAAGATGAACCCGACTAAATCCTTCCTTGGGATGTCGAGCGATAAATTTCTTGGATTCGTCGTCACCACAAAAGGTATTCACATCGATCCTGATAAGGTGAAGGCAATACATGAGCTGCAGCCTCCAAGAAATCTTAAAGAACTCAGAGGATTGCAAGGTCGATTGGCGTATATCCGTCGGTTTATATCAAATCTGTCTGAAAAATGTTAACCGTTCTCAAAACTCGTGAAGAAGGGCGTGTCATTCATTTGGGATGAAGCATGCCAAAAGGCGTTCGAAGATATTAAAACATATCTGACGAACCCATCTATTCTCGTTGCACCAAAATCGGGCAGATCATTTTTGATTTATGTCAAAGCTACGAGCCATTCGTTAAGTGCATTACTTGCACAAGACGACGATAACGGTCACGAACAAGCGGTATATTATCTGAGTCGTACACTGGTAGGAGCTGAATCTCGTTATCCGATGATCGAGAAAGAATGCCTTGCCTTGGTATTTGCAATCCAGAAAATACGACATTATTTAGTTGGACAGACAATTTATGTCATTTCCAACATAAACGCTATCCGAGTATTCATGACCCAGTCGGCATCCATGAATTGGCGTTTAGCTAGATAGACTTTACTCTTATCGCAATACGACTTGTACTTTAAGCAACAAAAATCAGTTAAAGGACGAGCTATTTGCGATCTTTTGGCGGAAAATCCTACTAAAGATGTAGTTGAATTATACGATGATCTGCCAGATGAAACTCACGAAGTTAATACCACCTCGTATCAGCAAGTGTGGCAGTTGTACTTTGACGGGGCTTCTCATGCAACCAATGTGGCAAGCGTGCCCGGACGTTCTAAAATCTCCTCAGGAGTGGGGGTCGTTTTAGTTTCTCCGGATAAGCATGTCTTACCTAGAGCATATTCACTGACCAAACCATGTTCTAATAACGTGGCTGAGTATAATGCGTTGATAATTGGACTCAATTTTGCCAAAGAGCTGGGGGTCGAATACCTTAAAGCTTTTGGAGATTCCCAATTGGTAGTTAATCAAATACGAGGAGAGTATGAAGTCAGAAATCGAGATCTGATTCCATATCACCAGGTGGCCATCGAGATGGCAAACTCGTTTGAAGGATTTTTCATCGAGTACGTTCCATGTCTCCAAAACACGTATGCAGACGCATTGGCGGCATTGTCGGTATCCTTGGCTCAACCTCCCGAAACGGAGCAATTGATTACAGTGAGGACTCACTAGCTTATTGTTCCAATCTACGATTCGAATATTAAAGACGCATACTCAACAGGGGTTGAACCTGAAGTTCGAGATTGGCATTTTCCCGTTATCGACTACGTCCTACATGGTATATTGCCTGAAGATGTAAGAGAAAGGGAATCGATTCGGCGAAGAGCACCGAGATTTTACTACAATGCCACAGTGCAGATGTTGTATCGGCGGTCGTACGATGGTCTATTGCTCCGTTGTCTATCCGGTAAAGAAGCAGAACAAGCACTCAAAGAAGCGCATGATGGGATATGCGGTGCACATCAACCCGGTCCTAAACTCTGGGACCGACTTAAAAGAATTGGATATTACTGGCCAACTATGGTAAAGAATGCAGTCGACTATGCACGACGATGTGAAGTGTGTCAATTACATGCAAATTATATGCACCAGCCTCCTGAGTATTTACACCCATCAGCGACATCATGGCCATTCGAAACTTGGGGAATGGATATAGTAGGTCCTATTTTCCCGCCTTCGGTTAAAGGGGACCATTTCATTCTGGCAATCACTGATTATTTCTCGAAATGGGCAGAAGCAGTCCTACTTAGAGAAGTAAAGACGAGTGATGTTATCAAGTTTATTAAACACCATATCATATATCGGTATGGTGTTCCAAGATGAATAGTACACGATAATGGTCCTCAATTCGTAAGCAACGCATTCATCAAATTCTGCGGCAAGTTCGGGATTAAGGACGTTTCATCGACTGCTTATAATCCTACAGCTAACGGATTGGCTGAAGCTTTTAACAAGACTATCATCAAAATTCTGACAAAATTGGTGAAGACCAATAAACGAGATTGGGACGACAAACTCGGCGAAGCCCTTTGGGCTTATCGCACAACTGTCCGTACGCCAACCGGGACAACCTCGTATGCCTTAACATATGGGTGTGAAGCCGTCCTTCCATTGGAAATACAGATTCTTTCCCTCCGTGTCGCTCTCGCAACGGGAATGATGACGGAAGAACATCATCAGAAACGTCTCGAGGAGTTAGAGATGTTAGATGAAAAGCGCTTGGAAGCTCAGCAACAGATCGAGTTTTATCAAGCTAGAATTTCCCGGGCTTTTGATAAAAGAGTTCGGCGACGAAGTTTTAAGGAAGGAGATCTGGCTCTTGCCGTTCGAAGACCTATGATCCTCACTTCTAAGAAGAAAGGAAAATTTGAACCTAAATGGGAAGGGCCGTTTGTGATAGAAACAGTTTATTCAAACGGTGCATATCGCCTGATCACTCAGGATGGCAGCAAATTAATGATGCCAATAAATGGGAAGTTCCTGAAAAAGTATTACCCGTAATACGTTCAGGATAACCTATGTAAAACGGAAAGTTCCTAGAGAATCCTATATAGGATATTTCAGGATAACCCGATATCAGTTGATTATTCTAAATGAGAACTGATCTATTATTAATTGTTGTGAAAATGATTAAGATCCTTTTACTACTTTTGTTGAGATGAGATTCAATCACAATTAATCTTTCCTCACAAAACCCTATAATGTGATCATGGAAAGGGAAATTCGATGATTCGTAATCCCGCACCATGAAACCCCCACTAATCAGATCAACCAATGGTTATCGATCTGTATCAGTTGACAAATTATTTCATGTCGAATTCTTACGTTTGAAATCAAAATTCCCCATCGAGTAGCTTATGCAAATCAATAAACTCATTGTTATTTACACTCTACTCCTATTCCTCACTTGGTCAAACCTTACTACAGTTAGGACCAAAACCAAAATCCCCTCTCGATTCGTTCCATGAACGAGAGGTCTACAAATCGAGCGATCAAACCTTTAAGCAGTTAGGATCGTCTCAAACCCCAATTTGGTCAAACCTTACTACAGTTAGGACCACAACCAAAATCTCCTTTCGATTCACATTGTGAACGAAAGGTCCACTTTTGAATTGGATAATCAAACCTTATGACAGTTAGGGTTATTCAAACCAATCCGGATTCTCTAAGTGGAGATCCCACTTCGAGTTTCCTTTGTACCAGGAGATAGAATATTAAAATTCTTCCTCTCCAATTTAGGGTTTATCTCTACCAACAAACAAGAGACTGGGAGACGGAATATGAAATTATTCCTCTCCAATTCCGGGTTTATCTCTACCAACAAACAAGAGATCGAGAGCTGGAATATCCAGTTCATTATTCACAGATTTGGGTTCATTTTTATACATAGAAAATGCAACCTACTCACACTTTAAAATCTATGTCATTCATACATGGGGGATGTTATCTCTATCCCTTATTAGAGATAAGCCTACATCTAACACATGTAGCCTACATATTCAATATTGTAGTTTAAAGTCTAAAAGAGTTTAAGTCTTTTAGCCCAACGTTATATGTGAAACGGATTTAGATAATTCACATACTAGCCCGATTCAAACGGTAGTCGGTAAAGGCATATCAAATCCGTTGATGGCTGAGGATTTGCTAAAAATCCTACAAGTATTATGGTTATTTATCCCAAACAAAAGCGAATAATTATAATAAAATTTCAATAGGCAAAAGAGTTCATTATATTTACCAAAAGAGTTCAAATAGAGCTATGGAAAATATATGTTCTCAAATTACAATAATTTGTAATGACGGAGTTGATCCTCTAATCGGGAGAGCTCTGTCACATAAGCCAATTCAAGCTCAGGTATCAAGTTAGCTCTAAAACGTTTTTCATTAACGCTTTGAATTCTGGCGACCTCTTGTTCTTTGTCAGCAAAAATCTTATCCTGAAGATTCAGCTGTCGGAATATATTCACCTCAGCTTGAGTTACCTTCGCCAAGTCAGACTCCAAAACTTCACAAGCATCCCTAGCTTTGGCAAGTTGCTCTTCTAATTGGGCTATCTCTGCCCGACGCGACTCCAAGTCACGATACAGGTCTACCTTGATTTGTGTCTTCTCAGCAGCGCTCACCCGGAGTTGATTAATGCGAGTTTTTAGCATTTGAAGTTCAGATTCAGCGGATTTCTGAGAATCACGCCATGCCTGTAGTCTCAAGTCCATTTGCGAAGCAATATAAGAAGGCGCGCCGTTAACATGAAAGTTCTGCAACTGTTCAATATTTTGTTTAAGATCGATCAAGTAAGCTTCAATTGAGTCGGATAATTCAGCGCATCCATGTTCTCTGATTCCTGATACATGATGATCGAGAGACTTCCTAAAATGTTCAAAGGGTGAACCTTTGAGGAGAATTCGATCAACCATGATGTTTAAGAACAGGACAAAGCTTTGGACGTCAGCGCAAATGACAGCTTTGTCCGGGTCTTCATCTGCCAATAAAGCTTGAATACGATCGGGCAAGGATGAAGTAAGAGCTGCGAAGGGAATAAAAGGAATATATGTAAGATATGCACACCCGCGTATAAAAATGGATAGGATTATCCTAAATTCAACAGGAGATTCTATAGTGTGATTACCTTGACTTGTTGATAGTGGGACATGCTCCACAGCAACCGAAGTTTGTTCAGAAATAATGCTGGACGGTGGATTCACCACATCAGGCTGTTGTTCAATTACGGTTTCTGATGGCTTCGGATCCAAATCGACAAGATTTTGAGGAACAATTTCTATAAACGAGAAAGAAATGAATCAATATTCTACTCTATTAATCTAAACTTCAAAGCACATCAGAGGGGAGACGTACCAAGTTGAGCCGAAGTCGCAGAAGATTACTCTTCCATGGTAGCTTTTGATCCTCCGGTTTCATGAACAACTGGAGTCGGATGGGAAGTTATAACAGTTCCAGCTTCGACAATATCATAAGTCAAAGGAACGATAGTTGATGGTTCAACTACAGCTAGAGGGCCTGTCAAAAGTAGAAAACCCAGGCCTTCAGGTTGATCACATTCACCAATGACGGTAGACGCATCAACTTTATTCGTTGGTCCTACGTCTAAAATTCTTATTTTAGTCATCAAAAGATAAGAAATAAAGTTTAATTGAGGACCTAAGTCCGAAAGTATATACCTTCCGACGCGCCCACTTCAGTTGAATCAACTACAGTAATTGGTCCTGCAGTAGCAGACGGATATGGGGTTGACAGTAAATCGGAGATGCGTTGGTGATCATCTTCGGAGATATCAAGGTTAAAATCCTGTTCGTTGAATTCCCCAATCTCCATATCACGAGCAATTTCCTGATCTTTTGGCTCATTAGCCGGAATATCTTGAGATTAGAAAGACCCGTCAGTACATATATAAGGAATATGAAGGAATCAAGGCAAACGAAACAAAGGTTACCTTCGATAATGGTTGCGGGGTCAGCAACGCTACTACCAACACTCACCTCCTTTAGTTTGACTAAAAGAAGATAAAACACACAAGTTAGTAGAAGAGGAACACGTTCCGATTCATTTATTTTCTGAAAGTATCCTCCAAATAAAGGAGCACATGTACCTGTCTTGAGGGTTAGGGAGGTCGGTGTGATAACTGGAGGAATGGTGGTGCCCATGTTGACGGGTTCTTCACTCATCGCTTGGTGTATTTGCTGAGTGAAGCTGGATTCATCAACATCCATTAAACCCGGAGAAGGAGGTTCGGGTATGATTTCCCCTTCTTCTTCTGGCTCAACTACAATAACAGAAGAATAAATAAAATTTTAGACTTGAAAGATGAGTTGATAAAAAAAAAGAGAAAATAGAGAGAGTTTACCCCTCTCGTCAGCTAGAAAGTTTTGAGGGATCTCTTCTTCATGTAAGGGAGAAAGTTGACATCGCCGGTGGACAGTCTTCTTAATCCTCTTTGGTGAGCGAATATCCTTGGGAGCTTCCGAGCCTTCGTGGCGGAATTTGGTACGCAGCTCAGTTCCTTGAGCAGCGTGGGGTTGAGCCTCGGAAGAAGCAGGAGTCCGGGATCTCTATCTACCGATGAGCGGAGCAACGTTTTCTTCCTATTCTTCTTCTTCTTCCCCTTCAAAGGCAGGCCATATGACGGTCATTTTATTAGAAGATGATAAGGGAATATTCTTTTCTCTTATTTGAATATCCTTAGAAGGAGCACCGGGTGATCGGGGTGAAGAAGCTTGACGAGTCCTGTGAGCCACGGGAGAAAGAGGAACATCAGTTCCTGTTTCATCTTTGGTTTCATCCTCCTCACTGGATGTCTCGAAATCGTCACTCTCTTCAGAATCAGCTGCTTGTTTCCCTTTACGAGAAGACGTAGCGGGCTCCTTTCCTTTTTTGGAAGATACAATTCTCCGAACCACGGCTTCTGATTCTAGTTCGGAGAGTTTCTTCTTCGAAACAGGCGTGTTAGCAGCTAAAATCCATCGGCAGTAGAGGAAAGTTAAGTGAAGACCAGGCTCAGCGACGGGCAAACTGAATTGAGCTCCGGTACAACCAACAATATTCTAGAACCAAGCTCGTGCTCCATCAATAAGACCCCCGCAGGTCGTTAACCATTTGTTGGGATTCCCAACATATAATTGATCGTAGCCGAATTGTCGCGCAAATTGGCAAGGAAAATAAGGCTCGATCCTACATAGATTCCTTGACCGAAAAACATTATAACCTGGTCGGATGTTCACGAGCCAATGGAAACTACCCATGTCGAGAGAGGTCTTATTGGTCCCAGGCATCTCCTCATCAATGAGTGTGTCATTATACACACCGGAGAATCGAGGGAAACACTTATAAAATTCCCAACACTTGGCGTTCTTAAACTGCCTCACCCTATCAGGCCATTGTCGGGAGGGATTTAGCCACTTACACTCTTCCAAGAGCTGCAGTAGAGGAACTTCTGGATTAGACACGTCAGGTGCTGACATCATGTCTGTTCGATGGAGGACCAGCCACGCCATTAAATACGTGTAAGGCAATTCGACGCTCAATAATGGAATCTTGATCGAAGGTTCAGCATCCATTTTTGTAAAAGTGTTGGCCAGATTACGCAAACCGCTATGGATATCAGCTATCACGGCAGAGAGTAAAGATAACCTAGCTCCGACGGCTAGTTGTACGGCAGGAAAAAGGACCTCAAGAGGAAGCGCCTCAGAAGACTGATGTGACACGACACATTTCTTTAGCCATATAGCCAGAAAGCCAGAAAGGAGAGTGGGCCTCATTCTCTTTGTGGATTGCCACAAGAAGGTGCTGAACTTTGTGCCCCTGAGAAAACCACCCTCAGATGATTCGGTTCTATAAGATTGGGCGTTAATCTTGGTAATCAACCTGTTAACATCAGAAGGAGTCAGAATAGGTGATTCACAGACATCTTCACCGGTCGGGCTCTCGAGATTCTAGAATAAATAGTCGGCGAACTGTTTTAGACTGACTCGAGCCGCCTTCTTACTCTTCACCTTAATCTTGGCTATCACTATCTGGTAATGACAAGTTAGCTCCTAGAGAATGTCATAAGCAGGAGAGCCAGCCTTCTTCATCTTCATAAGCTGACGATTGTTTGGAAAAAATTCTTGATAAGGAGTATTCCCCAGTGGCAATCCGGACACTTTCATCATCTCATGGAGCGGAAGCCCTAATTCCCCATACTTGGTAAAAATGTATTGGTCTCCGTATTATAAGACTCGAACAAAGCGAGAAAGTGATCTACACTACGGGAAGACCATGCATGCTGACTCGGATTGGAGCGTATAACCCCAAGTTCCTTAACTCCTGATCCCAACGGTTGAGTACATATTTGGTATTCTAGCCCACCATTTTTCTGGAATAGAATGAACCCATCCGTAACATCTGAACCTTGGAATAGGGAATTCTCTGCCAACACGAGCGAGCCTATTCTTTACTGTGCTGGCCTTAATCATCAGTTCATTTTGGGGCCCACTGTCTGGTCCAAGTATCCCCGGGTGAAGACCACGAATAGTGTGCCTGCCACTGGAGCCAGGAGCGCTGACGTCTTTACCCACAAACCCGCAATGAACGCGTTCATGGTCATCTGTCAAGTGCCACGACATCTTCCTCGAAATGACCAAATTCCTTAATTGCAGAATTGAATACTGTCGTGGGAATGGGGGAAGGAATAGAAAATCACCTTCGTGTTGATTCAACCAAATTTCGGGACCACGACAAAGGTTATCTGGGTCTTCCGTCGAATCCCCGAACAAATAATCAGGCTTTCTTAACGGTTCGGTGGAGTCTCGAATCGAAGTTAGAGGCGAGTCAGTCAGCAATGCTCGTAGGGTGTGACGACCTCCTTCACGAACTAATTCAGGGACACCATTGTCACAACCCTCGCCAAATTGGCGGACTTCTCTAACCAGAAAGTCGTCTTTGAAGGAGGTATGAAGAGTACCGCTCTGACTTGGGTCCTCTCTATCAGAAAAGACCACAGAGGGAAAAGGGACTGCATGGAAAAGTTAAACAGTTGAATAAAAAGGGCCAATAGAGCAAAACCCCCGCACTAAGTGGCCGCGGCAGTGGTTGCTGCCGCATGTTACAGCGGCAACATACACTGCCGCGCTCAGCCACGATAGTACGGGTTGCCGCGGTAACTGAGCAGCAACCCTTGGTTTCAAAAAACCAAGAGTTTGAGCCAATTTCATATTTTGGCCGTGTTACTTATCTTGATTGAACAAGATACGTATTTTTCAGCGTCAATCCTATCGGTGGAGGATGTCAACTCTTCCCGAATGCCTCTCAATGGAGACAAACGAGGCGGTATACACAAAATCAACAATTTCAGATAAGGAGAAGTTGAAGAAACTTACCTCCAAAAGAAGGAACGGCAGCCTTGACCTCCTCAGGTGCTGGTGCCGCTGATTTTCCCTTCGAAGCACGAGCCTTCTTGGGTGACATGGTGGAAACAGTCTAAAAACAAAAAAATTTAGGGTTTTTATAAGAAATCTCAAGCAAGAAACCGAAGTAGAACCCTAAAACATGACATAGGGGTGCGGTTATTACCTGGGGTTTGGATGAAATCAAGTTGATCAAAGGAAAATGTCAGAATCAAAGGGAACTCAAAACCCTAGATCTTAAAACCCTAAATCTTGTTCGAGCAAGAAATAACCCAAAAAATGAAGAGGTGGAAAGGGGAAAAGCCAGAAAAATCCTTTTATAGGGTTTTTAAGAAAGTTTCGAACTCAAAGAAGCGGGGAAGAATGACCCGAAAAAGCCCAAACCAGTCTTATAAACCCGACTGGCTGAAGCGCTGCGCGGCACTCGATACTGTTACGCTTGAGCGCGGCAGCATAGGCGCGATAGTATAAGCTGCCGTGGTAGTTAACACACCGTGGTCCACTCTGACATGCAGAAGCACTGTGCATGCACGATAACTCTTTGGCGTTTGAACACATACATCTCCTACTGTATTTGGCATACACACCCGAACATTCCGATGAGTATATGAGTATAAACTGCATCTCCTTGAACCTCCCAATGGGTATATGAGGTTAAACTATTTCCCGAACACTCCAATATAGTATACGAGTATAAACTATTTCTCCATTCTTCAATGGCAGTTTTAATTCAAGACTTCGACAACGGCCACATGATAAACGCAGCACCGGAGGAATCTTAGCTATTCTACAAAGCACTGAATAGGCTAAAAGATGAAGAAGTCAATGATTGAAGCCATTCACAGATCATTCTACACAATTTCCTCAACAAAGCACTGAGGAAATTACAAGGAAAGCTTATCATATCCAAAGTGTCCCAGACTCCTCTCTAAAGAAATGATGAGTCTGAGATACTTTGGAGGGGGTATCTGTAGGCGTCAAAAAATACTTACAGGCATCCAAATACCACTCAAGACAAAGAGAAGGCGGTAAACACCAGTCTCTTAATCAGAGGGGATCATTCAAAGGAAGCGAGACAATATAGAAGAACAATGTACACATCATCAGGCAACACACTACGGCGCGGCAGGACATGGTGCCGTGGCTAAGGCGCGGCAGCCCATGGTGCCGCGTCAAAGGCGCTGCAGCCTATGGTACCGCGGCTTAGGCGCTGCAACCTATGGTGCCGCGGCCTTTATAAGGGGATGCTACAGCGGTTATAATGCAGTTATGTGATGATTATTTGAAGTCCACGTAGCAGTGTATTAGAAATAGAACGTGTGCTGACGTGGACAAATAGTTAAACCACGAAAAAAGTGGTTAAAGGTCGTAGGAGAACGGTTTAAGGCACGATGAAACATGTTGGTAACCGCCTCTTTGGCGGCGGCAGTCTATACTGCCGCGCCAATAGCCGCGGCAGTGTAGACTGCAGTGACCAAAGAGAAATCATCCAGTCAGTTATTTTGCCCCTGTTTCAACTGTTGTGCACTTAGACCCCTATAAATACCTCCCTAGACACGAAATAAAGGACAGAGAGCAGATTGGAGCAGAATAAGCTTGAGCTTTCAGTGGTTTTGAGGAAGAAAGAGAGAATTTTCACCCTTTGACAAGCATCATTAGGTGATTCCTAGAGATCTAAGCTCAGACTTGATCATTGGAAGAGTGAACATCTTACATCGATAAGATATTCGCTTCAAATCTCTACTTCGATAAACGAAGAAAGGATCTCTAAACAACTTCACGAGCTACGAATCGGTGGTCCACGAGCCGAAGCACTCCCGACATAGGCAAAGTCCCACAAAAGCAGTAGTTGATAAACGACTATTGTGTTATTTTCTCGAAAATTGTAATTTTTGTTTATTTTCATTGTAATCTCTTGTAAACGATCGAAGTTTAATGGAATCCGCAATGGAAACGACTTTTGACAAAAACAGGTTAAAGGCTAAGTATGCGGACTTGTTTTCGGAGATCACGGGACTACCACCACGTCGAGGTGTAGAGCATAAGATTATGTTTACCAGGGAGAGTTCCTTACCTAACATAGGCCTATACTATACATTAGTACAGGAGTCCAAGGAGATCAAGAAGCAGGTTCAGGAGCTCTTGGAGACGGGAGTGATTGTGCCGAGTTGTTCGCCTTGCGGGTCACCAGTGTTGTTGGTGCCCAAAAAGGATGGAGGATGGCGTATGTGCGTAGATTACCGGGCGCTCAACAAGATAACCATCAGGAATCGCTACCCATTACCACGGATCGATGATCTTATGGACCAGTTGGAGGGAGCGAGGTTCTTCACGAAGCTGGATTTGAAGTCTGGTTACCATCAGGTGAGGATTCGGGAGGAAGACACTTGGAAGACTGCGTTCAAAACCAAGCAGGGCGTGTTCGAGTGGATGGTGATGCCGTTTGGATTGTGCAACGCTCCGGCTACCTTTATGAGGCTTATGAATGATTTGTTGCGACATTTTATAGAGGATTTTGTGATAGTTTACCTTGATGATATCTTGGTGTACAGCAGGACTTGGGAGGAGCATCTCGTTCATGTTGAGAGGGTCTTTGGAGTGTTGCAGGACGGACAGCTGAAGCTCAACGGGAAGAAGTGTGAGTTCGGGAAGGACGAGTTGGTGTATCTCGGCTTCATCGTAGGGAAGGGCCAACGGAGGATAGATCCAGGCAAGGTGGAGGTGATCACGAAGTGGCCGACGCCGAAGACAGTGACTAAGGTGAGGAGCTTCATGGGGGCTTGCCAGTATTTGCGCAAGTTCATTCGATATTTTTTGACTTATGTGGCACCGTTACATGGCCTCACAAAGGCTAAAGTTCAGTTTGAGTGGGGGAGGACGCATGAGGAGGCTTTTCAGTTGCTAAAAAGGAAGATCTCGGAGGCACCGGTGTTGGCGTTGCTGAATTTACAGCGGACTTTCGAGGTGGAGACCGACACGTCTAGTTATGCGATGGGTGCGGTGTTGATTCAGGATGGGAAGCTGGTGGAATACCATTCTGAGAAGTTTTCGGGTGCTGTGGCGAACTATCCAACCTACGACAAGGAGTTTTATGCACTATATCAAGCAATTAAGCATTGAAGGGTGTACTTGTTAGGGAAGGAGGTGGTCGTGCATTCGGATCACAAGTCGTTGGAGTTCTTACATGCCCAAACGAAGCTACAGCAGGCACGGCACATGAAGTGGATGTCTTATTTGACGTCTTTCAACATTATTATTAGGTACAAGAAGGGGGCGACGAACAAGTTGGCTGATATGTTATCTCGTCCGCCGATAAGGTCTTTATTGGTGGCGACGCGTATTCAGCCCTTGGTTCCTTTGGAGTATGTACGGCTGTATGCATCCAGTAGAGACTTCGGTAGTGTGTTTGAGCAGGCGAAGGCTGGTCGAAGGGGGGAGTATGCACTTGGAGAGGATGGCTTGTTGTATCATGAGACATCACTATGCATTCCGGAGGATGGTGATAGGTTACAGTGGATTCGGGAAGCACATACCTCACGTGTGCAAGGGCATTTTGGCATTCAAAAGACGCTTCTCAATCTACGATGACATGTGTTTTGGTCACGAATGCTTGATGATGTGACCAAGTATATTGGAGGGTGTAAGTTATGCTGTATTTCGAAGCCTTTTAATAGGAAGAGGGGATTGTACCTACCATTACCGGTTCCTTCTAGGCCGTGGGAGAGCATTTCTATGGATTTTCTAGGAGGGTTTCCGACTACGAAGCGTGGGCATGACTATTTGTACGTTGTGGTAGACCGGTTCAGCAAGATGGTGATATTGATTCCTTGTAAGAAGACCGTGACGGGAGCGGGTGCAGCACAATTATTCTTTGAGCATGTGTGGAAGCACTTTGGGTTGCCGAGTTCGATTATTTCGGATTAGGATAGCCGTTTTCTCGGGTATTTTTGGGATTTTTTGTGGAGTTTGATGGACACTAAATTGAAGAAGAGCACGGCCTTTCATCCACAAACAGACGGACAAACGGAGGTAGTCAACCGGACTATGGTGCACATGTTACAGGGGTATAATTCCAGGCATCCTAAGACTTGGGATGAGAGTTTACTATATTTGCAGTTTGCTTTTAATCGGGCGATTTATGGATCTTCCGGAAAGTCACCGTTTGAGACTTGTTATAGATTTTTACCGCTGAACCCGTTTGATCTTATGTTTTCGTGTGAAGCCGCAGTGGACGGTAAGGAGGGGAGTGAACGACAACGTGCTCAGTGATTTCTTGAGAAGATTGCACATATTCATGCTACGGTTGAAGCTCAATTGAAGAAGTCACAAGCTAAGTACAAGGCGAAGCATGATCAACATCGGGTTCCTTGTAACTTTGGTAAAGGCGATATGGTATGGCTAAAATTGAGTAAGGAGAGGTTAAAAGGAGAAGGGAAGAAGTTGAAGCCTATTCGTTATGGTCCGTTTCGGATTCTCGATCAGATTGGCGACAACGCTTTTCGGTTGGATTTGCCGCCTTACTTAGACATGTATTCGGTGATCAACGCCGAGTATTAGAAGTTGTTTGTGCCTCTATTACTAGATGATGAAGGTGATGACAAGGTGATCTTACCGCATGTGGATGACTTGTGGTTTGATAGAGAGGAGTCGCTGAAGGAAGATTGCATTTTGGTGCGAAAGACGACCACGACAAGACGGGGAATGAAGGAGTCATTTCTCATTGGACGTCAAGGTCAAGTTCCTAGCAAGGCTAAGTGGTTCAACAAGGAAGGAGGGGCTCGCGAGTTTCCTCAGCTGAAGTTTTAACTTGAACGGGACTAAGTTCTTAAAGAGGGGACCCATGATACGGGTGTATCTTCTCTTCGGAACTTAGTGATCCTCATGGGAGCTTGAGGATAGATGATTCTCATGATAGCATGAGAATAGAGGTGTCAAGTAGTACAAGGGAACGCAGGAGAAAACGTAGAACGGAACGACGAGCAAAAGAATCAAAGTATCCAGTTTTCAGCCTGTGAGTCGACTCATAACAGTCTCGAGTCGACTCATCAGGTTGAGTCGACTAATGACTGTCATGAGTCGACTCATCGCTGGTTTGAGTTTCTGTCCAGTTTCTGTCGAGTCGACTCATCTCAGTCATCAGTCGACTCATCGCTTGTTTGAGTTTCTGTCCAGTTTCTGTCGAGTCAACTCATCTCAGTCATGAGTCGACTCGTCGAGGGTTTCCTGGTTCGTTTGGGATTCTGTTCACACGAATTCCTGTTGGTTTTAGGTCTGATTATTTACCAAATTTCTATCCACGTTTGTACACCTATATAAAGGATTGTTTTAGGGTTTATAAACAATCAGAGAGTTAAATCAAGAGAGATTAACTTGTAATTGAGATTTGGAGAGCTTGTTCTTCAATTCTAGAGTGAGATTGTGAGAGATTGTAAATTGCATACTCATAATCTAGAGAAGGTATTTTCCTTCGCCCAAAATCTGAGTTATTCTTGTGTTCTTATTATTTTCTCCTCAACACACCTCTGATAATTCCGCGATCAAAGGTGCTCGCACGGCAACTCGTATCAAGCTTGGCCACAATGAAGGATGGAAACCACATCAAACCCAAGTTCGTGATTTCAACCATCATCTATCAAAACCCATTCAAAATTTTGTCCATTAAACACAAAACCAAGCTAAAGTTTCAATCATTACCTCAAAACCAAAAATAAAGGTTCAAATCACTCTCTTGAATCAAATCAAGCGTACAAGAAAGAGATTATTGAGAGGAGCTTACCCAAAACAAGATCTTGAATCCAAGAAGTTTGAGAACCTAACTAAAGAGAAAATTTGAACCCAACAAAACCCTAGAACTCAAGGAGGAGAACTTGGCCAAATTCTTGAGGGTTTTAGGGAATTTATAGAGAAGGTTTATAGTCCTTAATAATGAAGAGTTTGGGTTTTGAAGAAAGTTTGAAAGAAAAAGAAGAGGAGGAAGAGGATGAAATCAGTTTTGGGAGTTCTAAAAAACCCCTGGACCAAAACCTGACCCCTTTTCTCTCTCTTCCTCTCACATTCTCTCTCCTATGCGAAACACTTCTAGTGTTTCGCATCTCCTATTAGTGTTTCGCATTAGTGTTTCGCATCTCCTATTAGTGTTTCGCATCACCTCTTGGTGTTTCGCACCTCCTTCTGGTGTTTCGCACCTCCCCTATTGATTCTCACCTAGGGGAGGGTCTCTGGTATTTATGTAGTGCATTTTTTCCCATTTTTGATTGCTTTTGCACGTTTAAGTGTATTTGAGGCCCGATTTCCACTTTGAGGAGTATACGAGTATAAATTGCATCTCCTTGAACATCCGACATGTACACAAGGTTAAACTGATTCTCAAAACTCCCAGGAGTATATGAGTATAAACTAGTCCTCCTTGCTCTATCTCCTCAAGAGCTTAAACTGTATAGACTCCAGCTAATATATGAGTATAAACTGTGTTCACACTGGTTAAAGCATTGCAATGAGAGTTAACGCTGGTCAACGCATGACGATGAGAATAAACGTTGGTCAACGCGTTATAATAAAAGTCAACGCCGGTCAACGCATGACAAGGAGAGTCAACGCCAGTCAACGCGTAATGATGAGGGTTAACACTAGTTAACGCATTGCAATATAGGTCAACACATGTCGATATTTTATCTAAAATAAGGCTCGGGTACATTCACACTATAAAGAATGTCGACGCCAGTCAACACATAGATAATTTTGCTGAAATAAGGCTTAAAAAATTCCAGGTCAAAGGATAATCCCTGGGAGTTCTATTGTGATTCAGATACGAATTCTCGACAAAGATGATTAGTTCAACATCAATTCAACGACACAAGATAAATTCAGAAATCAACACACCAACTTCAGTTCAAGATTTTAATAACGGTCAGATGATAAACGTAGCACCGGAAGAATTTTAGCTATTTGATAAAATACTGAATAGATTGAAAGATGAAAAAGTTAATGAATTGAAGGCTGGATGTATCATATCTAAAGTATTCCAAGCTCGTCTATAAAAGAATGAGACTGAAACACTTTGGAGGGTATATCTATAGGCGTCAAAATTACGTATAGGTTCACGCACATAGCTCAAAATTAAGAAAAGGTGATGAATGTTGTTATCCGAGTCAAATGGGATTTTTCGATGCCATAAAGAAGCAAACGAGCACAAGAAACGAGTCAATGAAGCGTACGAGTCAACGGAACACGTAAAACGACGAAAAAAACGGACAAACGACCCCATGTTTTGCACCTGTAGTGCGAAAAACCTTTGGTGTTTCAAACCCATATGCGAAACACCAAGAGTTTCACACACGGTGCGAAACATTAAGTGTGTTTTGTACCTGATTCGAAACACACAAGGTGTTTCAACCTGTCAGCTCTCCCGAGACGCATTTTGGTGGTTTTTGATCTATTTTGACGATTTAGGAACCTCCCTAACTTCCTTGAGGCTATCCTTAAATGTAGGAGACATGTTAAAGCTATTTCCAACCAAAGATAAGGTCAAATCTTAGATTCTTATCTGAAAATAGAGCATCCAGAAGCATATAAATACAACCCTAGGGCCCTTATGTGCGGGTAATTGGGAATTTTGAGCTTGAGGTGAATTGATGTCCCTGTGAAAAGAGGAGCACAAATTTTAGATCAGAAGGTGAGTTCTTGGCGAGTTCTTCATATAAAGAAGAAGAGTTCGAGAGATATGCGACCCCTTCAGCCCTTCAGCCGTTTCCTTTGGATCGAACTTTTTTTTATCTTGAGAAGAGTATTGATCTCGCTTCATTGAGGAATTTACTTCTGTTCTTGTGTATTTTACGATATAATAACATCAAGCCTTCATTTTGTTAAACACGGATTTGATTTCTTGGTAGTCCATAGACTAACGCGTCCCTGGCATAGGCAAAGATTCCACGCAAGCAACAATTGATAAACGATCCTGCTTGTGTTTCTAGGAAATTCTCTATTTAAATTCTTTTGTGTAGAGAAGTCTTATAAAAAGGCTCACTCTTTTCAACTTGTAAGTTGATAAACGATTGTAAAGAGTTTCCAAATGAATCAAATTTTCGACGCAAATAACATTCAGCAGCTCAACGTTCGTTTTCAACGAATAAAGCTTAAGAAGATTAGAATCACCAAACCTTATCCCGATGAATGGGACATAATTCCTTACCCGATGAAGTTCAAGCCACCAATGCTTCATGCATTTAATGGAAAAGGATCCTCGAACTAGCATATCTATTATTTCCACCAGCAAACTAGAAATATATGGGTAACAATATAATTAAGGCACGCCTTTTCATTGGCAACCTTTAGAGGGTAGCCTTTGATTGTGTTTGGTGGGAATATTGAAAGAAAAAAGTAAGAATTAAATTTGTATTATTCTCTCAAACAGACTTATAAAAAAATAAGTTACAATTCTCTCAATACAGTCCCTCTCTAACAAACTTAGATAAAGAATTAAAAATCTTCTTGATTAGTTTCCTGATTTACAAAAGAGAGAAGGGATTGACATAGACCCTTCCCTTTGTTTAAAACTGGGTTCTTCTTGGTGTCGATGGAATGCCTCCCTCGAATGTTCACGTTGAGTTTTCTTTCTGTTGACGATCTAAATGTTTCACCTCATGGAACATGATTTCTTCCTCTTGATTGATGTCGAGGAGAACTTGTGTGGTAAGTTTGAATAGAACTCTTAATGAGTTTGATAACTTAAAGTGAGTTTAAAACTCTATAAAAGAGTTAATTTGAACTAAAAATTGGTTTCATAGCCAAGTATCAAAACTCCTTGTTGCTGAAGAATTCTCTCGGTTGTAGAATGCCAAACTTCTTCTTCAAAATTCTGATCAGAAAAGGATCTCCACAAATTCTAGAAAAAGATGATCTTAATTCTCCAGAAATTACCCTCCAAAGAACCCGTCAGTTTCACTAAATTCCTTACGGTTTGAGAGATATCTGCGTTTTGATTTGAAGAGACTGACAATTTGTAGTCTCTTTTGCTAGAACGTTGTAAAGATCATCATCTTGTAGCCTTCATCTTGGCTCCTTTAAAATATGAGAGCATCAGATTGTAACTCCTGATGTTGATTGTGCAGGTTGTTGTATTAGGCCTTTCATCGGTTGTTGTGAATGTCGTCAGATTGTAATCTTTATCGATCTATGTGAAAATTTTTAAATTGTAGCCTTTTGGAAGCCATCAAATTATAACTTCTATCATCGGTGTTTGATGGGATCAGCTATCTACAATGATTTTTAGACAGTCTACAGAACCCTTTTCAAAGTTTTTAAAAGTTCACGGTTAACTAGGACGAATTTTTGAAATACATTAGATCTCAACTCTAATCTTGGAGCTATTGATTCCTGGTCATAAAGGATTTGTTCTCTGTACCCACTTCGAAGACATCTTGGTTGAAGGGATTTGCTACACAGGACCTGTGTGAGGATGAGCTTGGAAGAGAAACTATAGTGACGATACGAGCTACTCATGAGCAGAAGCTCTCAAACGTCACGTCACGGCTCACATCCATTCAGTTGATGGGCCCGCAAATATTTATAGGATTTTTGGCAAACCCTTAGCCATCAAGGGATTTGATAATATTTTATCGACTACCGTTTGAGTCGGGCTAGTATGTTGATTATCTAAATCTGTTCCACATGTAATATTATGCTAAAAGAATAAACTCTCCTAGACTTAGTGCTATGATACCAAATATATAGACTTTGTCAATTTCACGGGAATGGATTACCCGACAATACGTGTTAGGTATAGGCTTATCTCTAATTAGGGATCGAGATAAAATCCCCCATGTGTGAAAGGCATGGATTTTTAGTGCTACAATATTGAATACATAGACTTCGCCATTATTGCAGGAATAGGCCACCCGGCAGCATGTGTTAGATGCAAACTTATCTCTATTTAGGGATTAAGATAAAGTCCCTCATGCGTGTAAGGCATGGATTCTGATGTTATTAATAATAACCTGCTACGATATTGAATACATAAGCTTGGCTGCTGTTTCTTCTTGTGTTATGTTTTCACTTGAAACACTGAAAGAAAGTTAGAAGTACTAGAGGTGTAGTATTAACTTAGCATGAACTTTCACTTAGAGTGAATTTCAGAAATTTTATTCATTATCACCAAGATAATTCTAAAAAATCTTTAATCCACTATGGATTTTATAATGAAAACTTGCTATTCTTGTTGAAAAATGATTAACCAGTTCATTGGGGGGTTTAACTGTTAGAGGTGTGATGTTAACTTAATAGTATTTTATAGACCTATCGTTCTATTAAAGAGAGTCAGTAAGTTGATTTGGTCATCAGAGGTGTGATGTTAACTTGACGAGTTTGTGGACATATCGTTCTATTAAATAGAGTCGATAAGTTTATTTGGTCATCAGAGGCAATAAGTTGATTTGGTCATCAGAGGTGTGATGTTAACTTGACGGGTTTGTGGACATATCGCTCTATTGAAGAGAATCGATAAGTTTATTTGGTCATCAGAGGTGTAATGTTAACTTGATAGGTTTGTGGACCTATTGCTCTATTGAAGAGAGTTGATAAGTTGATTTGTTCGTCAGAGGTATGATGTTTACATGACATTATCAGAGGTGTAATATTATCGTGATGAAAGGATTGGTTGTCAGAGGTGTGATATTAACATGACAAGAATTTATTGTGATTGGAGTAACTTTGAGGACTTATCATACTATTAAAGAGGATTTATAAGTTATTTGTCAGAGGTGTGATATTAACATGATAGGAATTTATTACGATCGGAGCAAACTTTAAGGACTTATCGCTCTATTGAAGAGATTTGATAAATTGATTGTCAGATGTATAATATTAACATGATAAGAATGTGTTACGATCGGAGCAACTTTGAGGACTTATCGCTCTATTGAAGAGAGTCGATAAGTTGATTGTTAAAGGTATAATATTAACTTGACAGAAATGTGTATCGCTCTATTGAAGAGAGTCGATAAGTTGATTGTCAGAGGTATGATGTTAATGTGACAATGTTTGTGGATTTTGTTGTTGACAGAGGTATTCTATTGAACATGATAACTCAAGAATTTTATTACTCATAATCCAGTGGACCACAAATAAACTAACCCCCGGTCTTGAACAAGTGCAGGGAAAAAAGTGGTAGATAGGGCACATCGCCTAGTGGTCACTATTCGTCTGGGCCACCATCCGTCAAGTCGTTCAGTAATATTGGAGTATAACGACTATGATTGGAATATGTCACATAGCAGGTCGTTATCTGAAGAGTTTGTCTATCAGAGGTAACTATTAACATGATAGCTTTATGGACCTGCCATCCTATTAAAGAGGATTAACTTCAGTGGTCATAGTATCTTCCCTTTCTAACTGAGAAGATTGGGTCCCATTGCTCAGGTTGATTATGCTTACTTTGTTCTTTAGCTTTGATCCTGGAAATAACTTTTTGAGCCTCTTCATCTTGAGAGATTAGCTATCTCTAGGAATGACATTCTGCAAACCTCATTTGTGCTAGAAGGTTGGTCTGCAAGTTGTGTCGGTAAGTCTTCACTAAGGTAGACTATGTCATACCTGACGAACATCGAAGAACCATGCTTTGGAACCTCTTGATGAAGGCTTTGATGGGCTCCCTCTTCTTCTGCTTAGTGGCGAGAAGGGAATGGATGAAGACTTCTATATCCTCTTCAAAGAATCTTAACAGGAAGAGTCTCTCTAGATCCGCCCACTTTTGAATACATTCGGTATGCAGTTTCCTGAACCATTAAAAGGTAGCTCCCTTGAGGGTGGCAATGAACAATCACACTTGTATGGTATCGTTTGATATCACATTTCCAGTTTATGATTTGAAATGATAGTTATGTTAATTCGGTGATCCCGTGCTATCAAAAATTTATAGCATCGGGACATCAAACTTTGGAGGATAAGGGGATGCTTCTATTTGGTAGGATAGGGCCTAGAAACTCTCTTTTCTTACAGCTCGCTTCTATTAGCTATGGCAGATTGGAGATTCTACTCGTTCTCAGTCTCTCTTTCTTTATTAGAGAAAGATTCTAGGTTGTAGGCTTCTTGGTCAGAAGCATCACCATCAGTCACTTATCCCTTCTCTTTGCTTGTGTGAGGTCGAGATGATGACGTTCTTCCTCTTCAGGAAGATTCTTGCCTTAGTGGTGAATTTGTCTTCTGAGATTTGGCCATGTCTACGACAAATTGGGCCATCAAGATCCAGAGTTCATTGACGGTCTCTTGTAGTGATTTGAGCATGGCCTCCTACTCATCAACCCTCTTTGAGAGATCTTCACAATTTTCTGCTATGTGGGCGAAGCTCTCATATCCAATGAAAGAACTTGATAATTGAAACTTCGTGATGGCTAAACGTTCGTCATTGAAATCGGTTCCTCTGGCTAACCTTCGATAGTTGACATGAGGAATGGCTCCTATTCGTGTCCGAGTGCATTGGTAGATTCCTTCAAACTCGTTAGTGATTTCTCTGACACTTAGAGAACGATCCGTCTCTAACTCATCAGAACTAGGGACTGACGACTTCCCTCTACCAATCACATTGATAGTAACTCAATGATACTCGGTCTCCGAAGACTTCTTGTAATGATGTTGTCACTTTCTTGGTCGAGCAACGCTCATCAATCAATCGAACACTGATCGCCTAGGCACAAAAGCACAACATTGGCATGTTAAGAGGACCATAGAAATAAGCTGCTCACATTGACATGAATGAGTGGCTTGTTGCACTGTCTTTCTCTCGATACAAGTTTACTTAAATCGGAGACTTAAGAAGCATTTCTCACTGAATGTGAAGTTGAAGCTAGAACCCCCTGTCCATCAGTAGACAAGACTAGTTCTTGGTGAACATGTATCTTAAATCCATGTTTGTCTTTTCAGACATAAGAATCACATTGTTGCCTGAAGAAGGAACATAAGGGTTCTGTTTAGATTGAAGAACGCAAGACTTAGGTCTGCGTTTTTCTAGAAAAACACACCTCTATGAGCTGCATTCTGGCTGGTCAACGTAATCTTGAGACTTACGTTTGGATTCTGGAACGCTCTCTTGAGAACTGCGTTCAGGTTGATTGACACGGTCTGGAGACCTTTCTTTTGGTTCTAGAACGCACTCCTGAGAGTTGCATTCTATTTAGGAAAAGTGTCCTGGAGGACTATGTTTTGGTGTTGGAATGTGTCCCTAAGAACTACGTTCAGGTTGATTAACATGGTCTAGAGACCTGCGTTTTGGTTCTGGAATGCACTCCTGAGAGTTGCATTCGATTTGGGAAACACATTCCAGAGGACTATGTTTGTTGTTGGAACGCGTCCCTGAGGATTGTGTTTTGAGTTTGGAACACTCCCTTGAGGGTTGCGTTTTAGTTGGATCACAGGGGGTTCATATTTAGGCTCATCAATGTAAGGCTTGCGTTCAGGAGCAAAAACGCAGAGCTCTTGCTAAGGCTCACAATTGCATAGCTTGCGTTAATTGGAGGATCGGCTCTCTTAGAATTGTGCTCATCATCGGGATCTCCTCCTTTATTGAGTGGCATCCTTCTTAGCTTGTTTTAAGGCTTTTGCATCATCGTTGTCTGTGTTGATCGAGTTTGTCACCACAATGAGCCTTTTGTGACCCGATACCCATCATTTTAGCACGGGTGTGGAACCTTAAACTCAGTTAACGAGTTTGGTTGAGCCTGAGCCTACTCCTTCAGAGAAGAGGCTGTTGGAGAGATCTGGTCCAAAGTAGAGAACTTGCTTTGCTAGTTTGGCAGCGGTTGGAGCTTTAGTCTCCCTGGACTTTGCGGATCTTGAACATAGCCTTGGGGCTAAGGGGTCCGAAGGAGAGTAACTCCTCATACTTGGCTTGATCAAACTCCACAATGAGAGTTTCAACCATTATTCCAGTGAAGGACGTCAAATTGTGCTACCACTTTTTTATCAGTAAAGTTAGTCCACAGCGGAGTCGCCATCTTTTGTTTGGTGGGAATTATGAAAGAAGAAAATTGAGAATTGAATTTGTATTATTATCTCTAACAGACTTAGAAAAAGAGTAAGTTATAATTCTCTCATTGTAATCCCTCTCCAACCAACTTAGATAAAGAAATTACAATCTTCTTAATCGGTTTCTCGATTTACAAAAGAGAGAAGGGGTCGATGGAGATCCTTCCCTTTGTTTAAATTTAGTTTCTTCTTTAGAATTCCGATCAAAAAAGATCTCCAAAAATTATAGAAAAAACCGATCTCAATTCTCTAGAATTTCTCCTCCAAAGAACACGGTCTTTCATTAAGCTAAAATTTTAGCTATTTAAAGGAGATTAAGGGGTGTAATTGCCCCCTTGATTTGTTCCTTAATGAGGGTTTATGGGGTATAATTGCCCCCATTAAGTGGAAAAATGGTTTTGAAACCGTTTAGGTTCTTTTTGAACCAGTCAAACATGAAATTCATGTTCTGGCACAAACTCTGCAATCCGAGATTGGAACATAGAGTTGAGCTCCGCACTAGCAGTTAGAAAATGCAGTAATGTGCTCTGCGTTTTAAGTCTGGAACACAGCCACGAGCTTTACATTTTGAGTCTGGAACACAGCCATGAATTCTGCGTTTTGTGTCTGGAACACAGCCACAAATTCTATGTTTTCACTCGAAAATGCAGAGGTGAGCTTAGGCTAGCTTCAAACGAGCTTCAGGTGAAGTCCAATGTTTAGGCGAAGTCTAGTCTTGCAGACAGGCTTCAGAACATAACTTGTTACGAAGAACAGGTCATAACATTCAAATCATAAATCGGAATTAGGCAAATTATATATAAAAATTGACTATCTCAACGAGACGGAGCTGACCAAACCTACCCAAAGGGTTCGGTTTGCTCCCGTCAATTTTGCCAAATTCCTTACGGTTTCAGAGATATCTGTACTTTGATTTGAAAAGATCGTCAATTTGTAGTCTCTTTTTCTAGAACATTACAAATATTATCATCTTGTAACCTTCATCTTGGCTCCTTTAAAATATGAGAGTCATCAGATTGTAACTCCTGATATTGATTGTGAAGGCTGTTGGATTAGGGCTTTCATTAGTTATTGTGAAGGTTGTCAGATTGTAACCTTCATCGATCTACGTGAAAGTTTTTAAATTGTAACCTTCTAGAAGTCGTCAAATTATAACTTTTATCATCGCTGTTTGATGGGGATCAACTACCTATAGTAATTTTTAGACAGCCTACAGATTGGTTCTAAAATTTTCCCGATGGTTCAATCAAATCCTGGGCAAATTTAGAATCAAACTTCCCCTCTCAATTTCATGAGGAACAATCTAATGTGACCATAGCCAAACTTCTTCCTAAGAAATAAAATGGGAAAGAGACAGCTAGGGAATACATTGAAAGATATCTTAACTTGACATTGTGATGTCAAAATATGTCTTTACCAATGCTGCTTCAAACTTGTCGGTACAACTTCGTGGCATGAATTGAAGCTCACATGGGCACTGTCACTGTTCACACCTAGAAAATTTTGATAGAGCAAGCTAAGATAGCCAAGAAGTCATCAGAGTAGACTTTCGCCGTTGGAGTCTAAAATTCCAATAACATCCAACAAAGATAGCTAAAGAAGAATGTCCAGCATAATTATTCATTCAAAGGTGAACATACGGTCGCCATCTTCCGTATCCTAAATAAAGGAAATTACTTGAAGCTTCCAGAAGCTTGATGCCTGGAAGAGGTTAGAAAAACTGACAACCTCTACTACTTCCTCTATCATAGTGTTAGGACACCTGATGAAGAACTACTACATCCTCAAGGACAAGATCTAGACATTCGTTTTATCAGAAATTCTTAAGTTCAAACACGAGCAAAAGAAAGTCACTGCTAACATGGTGACCCTCCAATTTGGTCCTAGCCAGAAATTCAAGTCCAAAATAGTGTCATGCCTATTCCTACCGTAAGAATGGAGGTGGTTAACTATGACCGCCAAAACCAACAAAGCCAAGGCTTGATTCCTCTTACTACTGTAAGGGGAGAAATAATGTGGGTACATCCTAGCCTTCTTCAAGATGAAGATTGGACTCTACAGAAGCCTAAGAAAATGCAAGACATAAGATTTGCAACGCTATCTCCATGATCATCGAAGAAGAGTCTTCGTATATCACTTCCTTCACTAACTCATAGGGAGAAAAGGTATCCATGACATGGACAAAATTTGGTAGAGAATACCTGAGGGATTACAATCAGCCAGGAACATCCAAATAGCCCAAACTAGCCAAACAAAAGGAGACCCGGTTTGACAAAGCCTTATAGCATCCTCTAAGTGACCCTAAGGCCCCATTTAAATATGATATCATGGCACAATTGGTCAACATTCCACTTCGTATTACCTTATTCGAACTACTGTGTTTGCATAAGGATACGAGAGAGCATTTAAAAGATGCCCTGAATGACAGTAAGACATTTCTCGCCCACATGATCAAACCTCCTCTATATGAAGGGCCCGAGCAATACTATCAATGCCAAAAGCAAATGTCGCACATTACCTTCACCATGGAAGATATGTTGGTCAAGGTTCATCATCACAACTAACCCCTTTACTATACCGAGTATATAGGGTCATCAAACATCGAGAGGATTCACATTGATCCAAGCTCCGTGCTTAGCATAATTCCACGAAGAATCTTGAGCTTCTTAGGAGTTACCCTTCACAAGCTCTCAAAGATTTCTGCAACCATACTTGGATGTAACTCTAGTAGCAGCTGATCTCTTAGAATGATCTGACTTAAAGGTCAGATTAGAAACTTAAATACAGAAGTGACTTGTTATGTCATCGACATCAAAACGCCATACAATCTTCTACTTGGACGACCCAGGATCCACTCCAACCAGATCGTCCCTTCAACACTTCATATGTGTTTCAAATACATTGATGAACAGGGAGTCCAACAGAGGGTCGATGCTGAAAAGCATCCTTTTAAGATTGTCCTCCCTAATGACGAGGATAGCGGTTGTGAAGCAGATGTTGAGTAGATCCCATTGATGATTCGGTATGAGAGATGGATTCACTTGTAATTACACTACTGCAAAGGGGACTATTGGCGACGGACAAATCCGTCGCCAAAAGTCCAAAATCCATCGCTAAAAGTTTTAGCGACGAAAAAAATGAAATTCCGTCGCTAAAAAGCCGTCACTATTATCAGGGTAGGTAAATCTACCTTTAGCGACGGCAAATCCGTCGCTAAATATCAGCGACGGTTATATAGCGACGGAAAATCCGTCGTTTATGTATAATTTTTTGACGACGGTATTTTTCGTCGCTATATACTTAACCGTCGCTATACTTTTTGGCGACGGAAACTCCGTCGCCAAATTCTATTCTTTTTTGCGACGGGAGTTTCCGTCGCTATACATTTTTCCGTCGCTAATATGTATAGCGATGGAAAATCCGGCGCTAAAATCTGTATTAGTGCATGTCTAGCGTGTCAGTTTCCCGTCGCTAAAAGCTCTTTTAGCGACGGAATATCCGTCGCTAAAAGTCTTCTAAAATTTTTTAAATTTTTTTTTGAAAATTAGAAATTCCTGTACAATATATATTTCATAACAATAACATGTACAATAAATTTACACAACACAAGCACATATAACACATATTTTACGCATATATAACAATTATTTCACTAAAAACATAATAAATATCCCAACATTATAAATGTTATTTATACAGCACACCCATTGTTTTCAATGTTAAAACGAATAAACTCAGTCCCGATCATCATCATCCTCATCACCAACTCCACCTTGTCGAGAAGTCCCAGCCTAAAAATATAAATAAAACATTATAGAGCAATACGTACATCATCAAAAACTGAATTTTACAGTAAAGTAACAAATTATAAAACAACAAGGCATGGCATGCAAGTATAGCAATAATAGAGTATCATGGCATATTCTTACATGTTATATGTTTCAGAGAGAGTATCATGGCATACTTTTATGTATTATACGCAAGCACGCACATGTTTTTAACAACGCACGCACACACTCTAACCTCACCCGCACACACGCACGCACTCGTACCTATCTCCACCAACACGCACACACGCACGCACGAGTACCCAGCTCAACCCAATCCCCACACTTCCCCCTCCCCCACCACGACCAAACCCAACATCAAGCACGCACATAACGACCACAACAATACAACACATGCAACACCACAACACAACAATAACAACACCACCATCACCACAATAACAATCCCCCAACCCCACCCACGAACCAACCAAACTCCTACCCCCCACCCCCTAGAATGTTCCATCATCATCACCACCACCACCACCACCACGACGAAAACACCCACCAACCAACAACATAACCAACGACCCTACGCACGAACGCCCCACAACAAAACAAAATAACAACCAACTAACCAACTCACTAACCAATACAACCATCGCTATGCACGCACGTACCATCAACACCACCATCACATAAAAACATTAAGTATATAATTTTAGTTGTGTTTCGGAGAGAGATATAGTTTGTGTGTAACAGTTTGTGTTATATCATTTAGTCACATGGCATACTCGTAACTAAGTAAGAATTTTATATTTAATTCATTTAATTAAAAAAGAAATATATATATATTACCTGATCCGCCAAAAACCGTCTCCTATATGCCTCCTGAGAATCAGAAGGCAGAGTCGATATGAACTGGGTGAATTCCAGCTCCCTCTGCTCCCGGCGCCTCCGTTCTTCCTCCGCCATCTGGAGTAGCTCCGACTCCCGACGCGACTGCCAATCTTCCATCGCTTTTATCCGCTGCTCCATAGTCGGGTCTTGAGAAGAACTGCATCCTAGTGGAGCTGCAGACTCGTAGGTGCTACTGGACTCGTACGGCCGATGCTCGGATCCTCTCCACCTGTATTTGTTCTTCCTACTCGGTCCAATGACCGTCTCGATGATGCTATCCTCCTCCTCTCTACTTAATCGGGTCGGAGTGTTAGAATCGACCTGAGTCTGTGATAATTGCTCCTGCACCTTAGCATGTAATTTCTCCTGTGATATACCAAAACAACACGGTCAATTCTAACACATTTAAAATGTATTGTTATAAAAATTAAATATACAAATTTACTGCTACTTACAGCCAGATCCCGGTTCTGCGCTTTCTTCACTTCATCGGTGTAATTTGGACTCCAACCAGTCAGAATACGATCTGCAAAATGCCTGAGTTCTCCCCTTCCCTATTTTATTCACATATATCATTAACTCATAACACATAAATTATACTCAAATTGATAACCTAAGAGCTAATATATTATATACCTCAAGCGCCAATTGATGATAATGCTGGCTGAAGGACCTGGAGCCCCCGTGATGCTCGTAACTGCGGGGTGCATTGCGGTTCCTCATTGCTGTTTCAGCTTGATCCTGCAAAAGAATGTTAAACAGATATAATATAGAATTTCAAACAATAAACGAAGATATATACTTCAATAATACCTGAACTTCGGTCGTGTCCCAATAATCGCAAAGTGCAAAAAAATCTACTCCATCTACACGCTCGTCAAGATGCCAGTAACGCTCCTAATCTTCTGTTCTTTGAATAAAATATTTTTTCTTCAGCTCAAACCGCCACCTCTTGAACGATAGATTGATTTGCGTGAAGCAGTAAGTCCAGGCACAAGCGTAATCGTCAAGAAAGAAAAATCGCTTCAGCATACAATGAAAAAAGAGATACAAATCAGTGTGTTAAACAAAATAATAAAATGACTAATAATTATGAGAATTAAAATAAATGACTCACACATATATATCTCCAACAAGCCACCAGCGCATCAATCCGCTGCGACTTCCACGTCAAAAATATGTTGAAGAGATCATGCCTCCTGGCTAAAGCGGCGAGGAAATTGTTGAAAGAGTTAGCAAATGGCCCGACAGGCACGCCGTTCTCCTATCGGATCACGGTCCTTCGATGAATATCTGGGATGAGGTTCTGTGGCTTGGTACCACTACGGTCGCGCCTAGTAGGTCGCTCGGTACCTACGAAAAAATAAAATTTAGGCGAAATATAAATCAATCAATATCGATAATACAAATTAAAATATTAACAGATAAACTATAAAAATCTATACACACCTTTCAATTCGAGGCATCTACGCCTTGCTTGTTCATACCTATGCTGTGCGATAGGTCGCAAATCATGATAAGCATCCCAATCCTCCTTCACCTTGGCCGGGTCGTGGGCTCGCTGATCCGGAATAGAATCCGGCGGTAGTGGCGCAGCTTCTACAGCTGCGCTATATGGCTCAAATCGGCGCTCTTCAATACATCTGCATGTGGAGGAGGCGACGACGGCATCTCTGCATGATGGGTAGGATCAATGAGTGTCTCCGCATCAGGTGGAGCATCTCCTCGTCCTGTGTCCTGTGGTGGCGAGTCATGTGTAGCAGCGATGCGGCCTGCGTAGGAAATGTTAAAAAATAATGTTAGGCTCGTATTAATAGTTTCTAGAAATGTACAGATATAATAAATAAATAAAAATACCTGACGTAGAGCCATGTGTGTCGCCTCCAGAATGTCTACCAAAAAGTCTCTCAAGCGCTCTCTTACGTAATCCTTTTGCCATCTATACTTTGAAAACAGATAATATAAAGGCAATACTATAATACATGATAAAAACTGATACATGATAACCAGTCAAACAGATAATATAAAGGCAATACTATAATACAT
>BQKN01061001.1:66906-117151 GCA_022839385.1 Asparagus kiusianus | reverse complement strand
GATAATATAAAGGCAATACTATAATACATAACACAAACTGATACATGTTAACCAGTCAAACAGATACATGAATGTTCTTTTTAAATCATAACCAAGTATTATATTATTATGATGATGTTGAGGCTCTACTCTGCGACCGTTTGCGGTTAGCCTGCGACCGTGTGCGTGCCGACAAAAGGACTGTCCTTATAGTTTTATCGACTCTACCGTGGACTCGTTTTTTGACTTTACGCCTTGGCTCACATATAATCACAGGTACATCAGGGCGCGCCAGTGCAATTTCATCCACCAGATTATTTTGTGTCAAGGAAAACTCAGCAACTGTTTCGTCGGCCAAGATAACATCTTCATGATCTTCGTCAGACACGGCTTCATGAATGTAGGATCTAGGTGGATTCTTAAGGACAAACCATTCGTCATTTTTCATTATATCTTTGACATAAAAGCACTGTTTTGCGTGAGCAGCTAACATGTACTTTTAAGTCTGATATATTTCCTTGTTAAGATTAACGAGTGTGTAACCGTAGTTATCCTTCGCCTTTTTCAGCTCATACTAACGAACCTTAAACATCACATGTCTGACTTCATTATTAATCCCATAGAAAATCTCCACAATGTCTTCTACCTGACCGTAGCAATAGATTTCACCTTGTATTGGATTTAGATCTTTTGAACTAGCGTATGACAGTTGCGAGAAGGAGCAAAACACACCGCTAATTTGCGTTTGTCGTCTCTCTTCGAAACCGATGGTGTTAAACCTAAAGCCATTGATACAGTAGCCTCCATAACGCTTAACCACGTTAGAAGGACCTCTGGCATATAAACGTATTTTCTCAGACAGGTTAACCCCATTCGTAATACGTCGGTCAACCTTTAAGAAAAGAAACAAATAGTTTAAATATCTGTTGGCAGACACATATTTGATATACGAATCAGAAATGTAAATAAATCTTACTTCACCCTTCAGCCATGCAGGGAATTGTCTAGAGTGTGTGTCCATAACTCTTTTGTTTTTTGTTCTGCATTTAAGAATAGTCTGGACATATCGGATGTGAAGCCTAAAATAAAATCATTTATAATAGTTAAATAGAGATAGTTATTGTGATGTGATATAATCTGATTCAAACAGTTAAATACTTACGCCGCGTATATGTTAAATGTAGTATCATTGCTCAAGATATATGTGTGGGCTTAATCTAGCTCCATTCTGGGAAATCTAGTGTCCTCCCCACGATCATTATAGAATGTTCCGTCAATTATTCATTGGGGACGGTTGAGCATTGTCTCCACACCCCGCAAGTAACGAGAGATGAAATTCAAACTCTCATTACTTATATAGTTCTCTGCTATCGATCCTTCAGGACGTGCACGATTATGCATCAAATGTTTCATGAAACCTAAATACCTACAAGCATATAGTTTCATGATTTGTGACAAAATAAAACTGAGTAACGTAATTTAACAAATATTAATTGAGCATTATAATAATAAATACCTCTCCACAGGGTACATCCAGCGATATTGAACTGGTCCTGTGATGCGGGCTTCATATGCTAAATGTATTGTGAGATGCACCATGACCGTAAAGAACGAGGGTGGAAATAGAATTTCCATTTTACATAGTGTATTGGCTACACGTCCCTCTAATTCTTCAAACTCCCTGACATCAATCACCTTGGAGCACAACTGCTTGAAGAAACCGTAATATTCTATTACCACCATCGCGAGTTCCTTCTCAGCATGTCGCAACGCAACCGGGAGAAGTTGATGCAATAGAATATGATGGTCATGTGTCTTGAGTCCTAAAATTTTCTTGTCCTCAATATGCACATTTGCTGAAATGTTTGAAGCATAACCATCCGGTGTCTTCACGGACTTTAGAAATAAACACATATTGTGGATCTCATCCTTCGACAGTGTGACACGGGAGGCTGGGAGTTCAAACTTTCCGTCGCCCTTATCAATAGCTTGCAGTTCGGGATGGATGTTCAATTCTGCTAGGTCTCGACGTGCCCTTAAGTCATCTTTTGATTTTTTCCCGTCCTGCAACAAAGTGTTCAAGAGATTCTCGCATATGTTCTTCTCGATGTGCATGACATCCAAGTTGTGACGTATTTTTAAACTTCTCCAATATGGCAATTGATAAAATATGCTGAATTTAGACAATCCATGCAGAAGTTCAGTACCCTTAGAGACATGCCCATGCGATTGGACAGTGCGAGGTTTATTTCCTTTCGAATTGCCTTTGAGAAATTGCTTACCCTTTCCCCTTCCCTTCCAATTTTGCTTCAATATTTTTCTCCTAACCCCGAATGGATTTTCATTGTTAAATCTTTTCTTTCCAAATATTTTTTTAGGTAGAGGATGTAGAAGCTCAAATATTTCTTCCCTGGTCAGCCTTGGTGGTGCCGGTCTGTTTTCTGGATTGCCGTCGAACTTTCCTACTAACTTTCTGAACTTGTGCCCTATAGGTAACCATCTTCTGTATTGCCAATAACAGAACTTACGGCTGTATTTCAGGAACTTTCCCTCATAATCTGACATGCAAACCGGACAAGCAATCTGACCCTTCGTCGACCATCCAGACAAGTTAGCATATGCTGAAAAGTTATTAATTGTCCACATGACCATTGCACGCATACGAAAAGCCTCCTTACCATAAGCATCGTAAGTGCTGACGCCTTCATCCCAGAGAAGCTTCAAGTCGTTAATTAATGGTTGGAGGAAAACATCAATGTCATTTCTAGGAGAATATCTTCCAGGGATCAAGAGTGACAGTATCATGTATGGCTGCTTCATGCACATCGACGGCCGCAGGTTGTACGGTGTCAGCAACACTGGCTAGGTAGACCAAGCAGAGCTCATTACTCCAAACAGATTAAATCCGTCGCTAGCAAGCCCCAGCCTAATATTCCGAGACTCCTTACCAAAGTCAGGGTATATACGATCGATGTGCTTCCATGCCTCACCATCAGCAGGATGTCTCAATTTCCCGTCCTCTTTGCGATCGGTCGAATGCCATCGTATATTCTCAGCCAGCTCGGCAGACATATAAAACCTCTGCAGCCTAGGAATAATTGAAAAATATCGGAGAACCTTCACATGGATTCTACTCTGTTTATTGGATGATATGCCTTCAGATGTGCCCGTATGTTCTTTCCAGCGTGATACATGACACATCAGACATTCCTCTAGACCTTCATTACCCTTATTGTACAAGATGCAGTCATTAGGACAGGCGTCTATCTTTTTGTAATCAAGACCCAGGGTATCAACAATCTTGTGTGCTTCATAATAAGTTGCGGGGATGCTCTTCTCGCTGCCTGGAATGACTTTCCTGAGCAAGTCTAATAACATCTCGAAATGTGTAACAGCCATCCCACTGAGTGTTTGGATATGAAGAAGCCTCAGCATAAAAGAAATCCTTGTGAACTCGGTGCAACCCTCGTATAACGGTGACTCGTTTTCTTCAACAAGTCTCATCAATCGGGCTACATCTTGAAACATATCTGATGTGTTAACATCACTCGAAGACGGCACGGTAAGAATATCTTCCAACATATCAGTTGTGTCAATTGTCGGATTGTCGACATCAGTAAACTCTTCCTCTAATTGCATCACCGGGACGCGTTCACCGTGATGACTCCAAAATACATAAGAGCTATCAAATCCATTGATTGACAGATGGAAACTTACGTCACTCCTATTGAGAATTTTATCATTCCTACAATTCTTGCAAGGACAAAAAATTAACCCGCTGAGTGACCGTAGAGGGTTGGTGTCAGAGTAGGCTAAGAAAGCTTCTATCCCATCCTTGTATCGAGTGTCTAGATGCCTTCGATCACGTGGTATGCCCATGAATGATTTGTCAGGAATTGTCCGCATCTAGAATTTAAAAATTAATGGAAGTGAGCATATCCCTACATATATCATTTTAAGTTATAGGACAAGTGTGTGTGATCGGCTGTCAGAGGAAGGCTTCTATCCCATTAGGTATGTAAACGTAGCGTGTATATATATTTACGTGTGTTCAAGTGTACTTTTATTTCGTTAAAATTTCGGCAGCACCTACCCGCTGTTCTCCGAGTACACTATAGTACACGGAGAACAACGAGTAAGCGCCGCCGAAACTCTGACGAAAAGAAAGTACACAAGAACACACGTAAATACATATGCACGCCATGTTTACATACCTAACCCGTCCAAACTGGACAGATACAATAAATATTTATATATAAGCCCTCCGTCACATACGAGTACAGAAAGGTTATCTAACCGAACACGATGGTATCGTATCCGCCAACAATCCTGTACGCGTATGTGACAAGTAAATAAAGAGATTATATATAGTATTTATTGGACGTGGTATTCTACGGCTCGAAACTATGAGTGTACAGTGTGTGCAATTTCTATGTAATTAGCGTTATAATAGTTACGATAACCCCACACAATCACCTCACCCTCATTGTAACCATTACCCTAACCCTAACCCTAAACCTCACCTTCACCATCCCCTAACCCTAAACCTAAACCTAACCCTCAACCTCAACCTCAAACTCACCCCCACCCCCACCCTTACCCTAACCCTCAGCATCACCCCCACCCTCACCCCTACACTAACCATAACCCTAACCCTCAACCTCACCATCACCCCCACACTCACCCTCACATAACCCTAACCCTCATCTAACCCTAACCCTCAACCTCAACCTTACCATCACCCCTACGCTCACCCTCACCTAACCATAACCCTCACCCTCACCTTCACCCTCCCCTAACCCTAACCCTCACCCTCACCCTCACCCTCCCCTAACCCTAACCCTAACGCTAACCCTAACCCCTAACCCTAACCAACCCCTAACCCTAACCCTAACCCTAACACTAATTTTTTTATATTATAATTTTAATAATATGAATATTTTTTATTAGGGTTTGATTTTTTCATAATTTTTTGATTTTGCAAAAATTAAACTATATAACTATAATCTTAATTTTTTATTAGGGTTTTGATTTTCTATTAGGGTTTTGATTTTTCCATAATTTTTTGGTTTTGCAAAAATTAAACTATAAACTATAAGATTGAGGGGGGAGGGGAAATGGGGTACCTTGAGAGAGAGGGGGGAGAGAGATCGATGGCGGCGGCGGCAGCAGCGGCTCCACCCAACGGCGGTGGCGACGAGAGGGGGGGCGCGGGTCTGGGAGAGAGAGAGGGGGAAAGAGAGGGGGGGTGGCGGGTCTGGGAGAGAGAGGGGGGGAAAGAGAGGGGAGGTGGTGGGTCTGGCGGCGGCGACGTGGGGGGGCGCGGGTCTGAGGTTGGTGGGCGAGGGTCTGGGAGAGAGAGGGGGAAAGAGAAGGGGGGTCTCGGGTCTGAGAGAGGGGGGGTATCGGTAAAAACGGGTGCGGGCTGCCCAAAATTTTGGGCGCCCGCGCCCGAAATTTTTCTTTCCCACCCAAAACTTTTAGCGACGGATTATTCCGCCGTTAAAGGTGGTTTTAGCGATGGAAATTCCGTCGCTAAATCGTTTTTTACCGACGGAAGTGTAGATTGTCGTTAATAGTTTAGCGTCGGAAATGTTTAGTCGCTAAAACAAAATTTTCCGTCGCTATAACAATATTTGCCTACGGTTCAATAGCGACGGAAATTCCGTCACCATAAGTCATGTTATAGCGACGGAATATTCCGTCGCTAAATATCCGTAGCCAATGACCCATTTTCTAGTAGTGTTACCCTATAGGACCTCTCTATCGACCAATCTGACGAAGTTCAAGGCGATTGGATCTTCAATGAAGAAGAGTTTGCTTATGACTACTCTTTAGACTATAAGTTTGAAAACTCAAGAGTCAAAAATCCGATGGCCAGTTTAGCCTTAGAACCAACATTACGCATGCCAATGAACAAGTCATACTACATTCATAAATAGCTGGACAACTCAGAGGATGCCACCTTCATGGTTCTGCCCAGATGGAACACTTTGAACTCAATCATCATCGATAAAGTTGAGTATCTCACTTACATAACTCTGATGAAGAAGCTAATACAGTACCAGAATTCTCCCGGTATAGCCAATAATCATAACAAATTATACCAAAAATAGGATACGGTCTCACTACAAAATAAGGGTTAAATTTTAATAGAGGACTACAAGTCCCTTTGATCCCCTTTACACCAGAAGGTGAAGTTTTCGATTACAATTCGATTATTAAAATTGAACCAAATGAGGACTTAGTTACATCTCTCCAGAAGTCGAGCCATAAGTAAGACCAGCATCCGACTACTTCCTTAGTAGTTCTTCAGATACGTCCAACTAGAATTCAGATGTCAGCCTTAGAATCTTGTGCAATGAGTTCACAGCCAACATGGTTTCATATAGCCTAACCACAGATCTTGATGAATCTGAGGTGTTCGAAGATCTTGAAGATGATTCATAGGCAAAGCAACTTGAAAGCAATGGGAATCGTGTTATGAAGTCAGAGAACCACCCATCAAAGATAAAGTGGTCCAAATCAACATTAGTGATTAAACCAACCCTAAGACCATCTTTATCAGTGAAAGTCTATCATACACTAAAAAGGAAGAACTCATAGTTCTCCTCCAAGAGTACATTGATATCTTTGCCCGGAGTAATGAAGACATGTCAGGCCTAGATCCCAACGTAGTTGTACATGTCTTAAAATCGACCCTAGCGCTAAGCTAGTCAAACAACAACAATGACGCTTCTGTTCTGAGTTAATGGAACAAATCGAGAAGGAAATTCACAAGCTCATTGAGTGTGGGTTTATCCATGAAGAACAAGATTCCGATTGGTTGACCAACATCGTGGTAGTGATGAAAAAGAGTGGTAAGTTGTGAATCTACATCGACTTCCATAATCACAACCTCGCTTGTCCAAAAGATGAGTTTCCTCTCCCTATTACGCGTCATGGTTGATAATACGTGCGGGTTTGAGAGCATATCTTTCATGAACGGTTTCTATGCATACAACCAAATCAAAATGCATCCAGATGATCAAAAGAACACAGCCTTCAGAACACCTTTAGGAGTATGCAGTTATACAGTAATGCCCTTCGGTCTAAAGAATGTTGGAGCTACCTAACAATGTACTATGAACATGATCTTTCGTGAACACTTGCGTAAAATAGTAGGGTGCTACGTCGACTACCTTGTGATTAAAAATTGTGAAAAATAAGATAATGTTGGTAACTTAAGAACGGTGTTCAAAGTCAAGCAAAAACACCAACTCAAGATGAATCCAACCAAATCCTTCCTAGGGGTATCATAAGGCAAATTCCTTGGGTTTATTGTAACACCCAGAGGAATACACATCAATCTCGAAAAAGTGAAGGTCACTCAAGAGATGCCACCTACGAAGAACCTCAAAGAGCTCAGAGGTTTACAAGGAGGATTAACCTACATCTGAAAGTTTATCACCAATCTGTCTAGAAAATGTCAACCATTCCAAAGACTTATGAAGAAAGGTGTTTCGTTCGTCTGGGATGACACCTACCAAAAAGCATTCAATAAAATTAAAGTTTATCTCACAAAGTTACCAATACTAGCCGCACCAATATCGGGTAAACCATTCCTGATCTATGTCAGGGTTATGGATAATTCACTCGGGGAACTTCTCGCTCAAAAAATGATAATGGCCATGAACATGCCATTCACTACCTCAGCTGAACTATGATTGGTGTCGAGCATCGGTATAAACAAGTTGAGAAGAAATGTTTAGCATTTGTCTTCACAATTCAAAAAATGCGGCACTACTTCACCGGCCAATCTATTCACATCATTTCAAGAGTCAATCCTCTACGGATACTAATAACAAATCCTAGGTCACTAAACTCCAGGTTAGCAAAATGGCCGATATTGCTATCACAATATGACATGACATTCATGCTATAGAGAGCAGTTAAGGGTCACTGGCAGAGCACCCTATTCCCGAGTCTTCCAAGCTCTATAGAGAAATCCCGAATGAAGTCTTCGAGTCGAATGCTATTTTGGACCACCAAATATGGTAACTCTATTTCCACAGTACATCATGATGTAATCATAAGGGAGCAGTCATTTCAGGAGCGGGGGTAGTGTTGATTGATCCTTATGGACATGTCCTCCCTCAGGCCTATTCATTAGTCGAGCCATGCTCCCACAACGTAGTCGAGTATAATGCTCTTACAATTGACCTACAACTTTCTTAAGACATGGGTGTCATATGCCTTGAAGCTCATGGCGATTCTAAACTAATCATGAATTAGATCAAGGGAGAATACGAGGTCCACCATAACAACTTCATGCCTTACCATAAAGTGGCAACAAAGCTTGCTCAATCTTTCAGAGGCTTCTACAATATCTACATAGTTCGCCTTGAGAACACTCATGTGGAAGCTCTAGCATCTGTCCCAGTCACACTTGCTTTAGCACCCGAATCTACCCAGCATATCACCATGGCTAGCCATCAATTATGATCTCCGGAGCAAATTCTTGAAGCCAACGTAGTGCATGTCAGGTCAACTCACTTCGAGGGGTAATGATTGGTAGTTTCTAATCATTGACTATGTTTTGCATGACATACTACCAAATTATCTTAAGCAAGCGGCCTCGAATCAAACAAGAGCTCCATGTTTCTTCTATGATTCTGCCACACAAACTTTGTACCGGCATTTTTTCAACTATATTTTGCTCTGGTGCTTATCACCAAGTGAAGCTCAAGAAGCGTTAAAGCAAGCCCATCATTGTGCATGTAGAGCTCATAAACCAGGCCCCAAGCTTCAAGATCGACTTTGTCGTCTACGCTACTACTGGCCAATAATGATAGCAGATGCGATAGCATAAGCTAAACGACGTCATACATGTCAAATCCATGTTGACTTCTTACATCAACCTCTAGAAGAATTGCATCCGATAATTGCCTCTTGGCCATTTGAAGCTTGAGGCATGGACATCATTTGGCCAATCAGTCTGCCATCCGCCAAAGGTCATCGATTCATCCTAACCATCACAGATTACTTCTCTAAATAGGTCAAAGTTATTCCCCTCAGAGAAGTCAAGAACATCTCAAGTGATAAAATTCTTGAGACATCACGTGATTTATCCATTCAACGTTCCTAGATAAATCATTCATGATAACGGTCCATAATTTATCAGTAGACCATTCATTAAATTCTGAAACAATTACAGAGTCCAAGATGTGGCTTCTACACTATACATCCTAACTGCTAATCGTCTAACTGAAGATTTCAACAAAACCATCATTAAACTTCTGAAGAAGTTCGTCTCCTCCAACCAAGATTGGAATGAGAAACTCGAAGAGTGTTTATGGGCTTACCGAAAACCAGTCCGCACTCCCACTAGCTCCACACCATTCTCACTAGTCTACGGATGCGAAGCTATGATCCCTTTGGAAATTCAAGTACCATCATTAAGAGTCGCAATCACTAAGAAAATGACAACTGAAGAACATCATCAAAAGTGCCTCCAAGAACTAGAAGTGTTGGATGAGCTGAAACTTTAAGCTCAGCTAAGAATTGAGATCTACCAGTCACAGATCTCGAGGGCCTTCAACAAAAGAGTCAGAGAATAATCCTTTAAAGAAGACGATTTAGTCTTAGCTGTTCGTCGACCTATGGTCATGACGCATAAGACTAAAGAAAAATTCTAATCCAAATAGGAAGGTCCATTTATAGTAGAGACAGTCTACTCAAATGGAGCATATCGCCTAATTGACCAACATGGCAATAGGCTTATGGTGCCAACCAACTAGAAGTTTCTAAAGAAATACTACCCATGATATCGGCTGATTCTATCTCTCCACAAAGATCTTGGTCACA
The DNA here is from genome assembly GCA_022839385.1 of Asparagus kiusianus. NCBI lineage: Eukaryota > Viridiplantae > Streptophyta > Magnoliopsida > Asparagales > Asparagaceae > Asparagus > Asparagus kiusianus. Next base: position 107,326 of record BQKN01061001.1, on the reverse strand, counting down.
TTTAAGTTTTCACCATTAACCAGAAACACTGATCTTCTTGATCCCAAAATCCTCAATGACTCATCAAGTTAACATTACACTTTTATTTGACTTCAAGATATCCTCCCACTATAATATTAACATTACACCTCTGAACAGTGTCCACTCTAAGCATCCCCTATACTGTCATGTTAACATTACACCTCTTAACAGTACTGACTTCATCAAACCCGTTACATTAACATTATACCTCTAAACGGTTTCTCGTTTTGAATGATGTGACTGGTTAACATTACACATCTGTCAGATCATTTCATCGACTGGTTAACATTACAAATCTACCGATCTATCCTAACAAATTTGACCGGTTAACATTACACCTCTGTTAAACTCGCTCTTACCAAAAATCAATTACTTAATATTACACTTCCATCGTTTTTCTACCGTTAACTTAACATTACACTTCCAAACAGTAGTCTTCATTTGGACAATTATGAACTGACCGATTAACACTACACCTCTGTCAATCACTCCCTTTGACATGTTAACCTTACACCTCTGTCAAAATTCTTTAGTACTTTTATGTTAACATTACACCTCTTAATAGTACTAACTTTGCATACCTGATATGTTAACATTACACCTCTATCAGTTTGATTCAATAAACAGGTTAATATTACACCTCTGTCGGACATCCTATTTGACTGGTTAACATTACTCATCTGTTTAATATCCTCTCACTGTCATATCAACATTACGCCTCTAAATAGTACTAACCTTGCAAACTTGATTTGTTAACATTATACCTCTATCAGTTTGATTCAACTGGCTGGTTAACATTACACCATTGTCGGACATCCTATTTGATTGGTTAATGTTACACCTCTGTCAAATATCCTATCACTGTTATGTTAACATTACACCTTTGAATAGGGTCAACCTGATCAAGCTATTATATTAACATTACACCTCTATTAGCTTGATCCTAATATCATTATCTCCAGCAAAGATGTTACTATGATACGTTAACACTACACCTCTATCACACATACATCAATGGAGATAAGAGGTTCTTTTATTGGAAGAGCTACAAAAAGATCATTACTGGGAAAGTGGATAAAACGCATGTACATGTGCAACACACTTAGATATTTGTGCATTCCTAATTTCATGTGCACCCTTTTAGGCTTGTGTGATGCCCCTGGTTTCACACAAGGCTGCAGTCCAAGGTGAACTCAAGGATGCCAAACTTGTCATGCACCCACATAGTACAACATCACGTTTCACCATCACAGTAATATCTTTCTAGTGGAATCAATAATAAACAAGTGTAGTTACAAAGCAGATAAGGAAAAGATGATAGTACAATGAACATGATATAGAGAAAGAGATATCCAAATAATCAAAATCTTGTTCCAACTGAATAAAATAAAGTAAATCAAATAAACTAAAATAAATGTTTAATATCTCAATACATGATGTCAAATAAAATAGTATTAAGGTACTCAGCCTTTACAAAACATACCACAACTCTAAATGTCTGAAAATAAATAATGACTAATTATAGGCTGTCTAAAAATTACTACAGATAGCTGTCCTCATCAAACATCAATGATGAAAGTTACAATCTAACGGCTTTCAAAAGATTACAATTTGAAAACTTTCACGTAGATCGATGAAAGCTCTCATTCAACAGCCTTCACAATCAATATCGGGAGTTACAATCTCATGACTCTCTTATTTTCAAGGAGCCAAGATGAAAATTACAAGATAACGATCTTTGTAGCGTTCTAGCAAAAGAGACTACAAATTAATGGTCTCTTCAAATCAAAATGAAGATATTTCTCAAATCGTAAGGGAATTTGGCGAAATGGACAGGAGCAAACCGAACCTTTTGGGTATATTTGGTCGGCTCCGTCTTGTCAAGATAGTTGATTTTCATATATAATTCATCTAATTCTGACTTACGGTTTGAATGTTGTGATATGTTCTTCGTAATAAGTTATGTTCTGATGTCTGTCTGCAAGACTGGACTTCGCCTGAATATTGGACTTAGCCTGAAGCTTGCCAAGCTCACCAGAGGCTTGTCTCTACATTCTAGAGTTAAAACGCAAAGTTCATCTCCGCATCCCAACAATAAAACACAGAGTTCATGGCTGCATTCCAGACTAAAAAAACAGAGTTTGTGGCTGCGTTCCAGACTCAAAACGCAGAGCTCGTGACTAAGTTCTAGACTCAAAACACAGAGTATGTTGCTGTGTTCTAGACTCAAAATGCAGAATTCGTGGCTGCCTTTAGGCTCAAATGCAGAGCCCAACTCTGCGTTCTAGGTCCAGAACACAGAATTCATGCCCAGAATGTAATTCTTGCATTTGGCTCATTCAAACATGAGCTGAACGATTTTAAAACCATTTTCACAACTTGAGGGGATCACTCCCCACTGAATTAAGGGGGTGGTTACACCTCTTAAACCCCTTTAAATGGTGAAAAACTCAACTGAGTTCAGGATCTCCAATTAGATCGACATTTTTGCATAGGAAATCAATCATTGGAGATCAATCTTTTTGGGGATCCAGATTTTGAAGATCGGCACTTGGAGGTCTTGAAGAATTTTTTAGTAACAGAGATCTTAGAGTTATTCTCATTGGCTTATTAACCGATTTTCAGTTCAAATCAACTATTTGACAAAGTTTTAAACTCGTTCTAAGTTCGTAAACTCGTCAAGATTTTTGTTCAACTTGCCACACAAGTTCTCCATGACATCAAAATCGAGAGGAATAGACTTTGTTCCAACGAGGTGAAACGTCAGATCGTCAATGAGAAGCAAACTTTGCACAAGTTTCGAGAGTGGCATCTCATCCACACCAATAAGAACCCAGGTTAAATAAAATGAAGGATCTCCGTCGACCCTTCTCTCTTTTGTAAATTAAGAAACCAATCGAGAAGATTTGTAATTTCTTTTTTAAGTCTGTTAGAAAGAAGTTGTATCAAGAGAATTATAATTAAATTTTTTTGAGCCTATCAAAGAGAATAATACAAATTTAATTCTCAATTGTCTTCTTTGAATTTTCCACCAAACACTAATATAAGATGGTGAGCTAAACTACCTCTCCATTAACCTGTGATTCTTCGGACGCCTGGCTTGCTGCCTGAAAAGAGGGAAAACAACGAGCGTCAAATGCTAGCGAGATCATCTCCAACGCTCCTAGGGGAAGGGATGAGAAGTATATAAGAAAATACAAGTTAGTATATATAGATATAAAATCATCTATTCTAAGCTAAGTGGAAATTGAGATTTAGAAGTCCACAACAAGAGAATTAGTACGTCAAGTAAAATAATCTAAATAATGAAACCCTCATATATATACCATGTCTCAAATTGTTAACCGCTAAATCTCAACTCCAAAATCCAAAGAATAAAACTAACAATAAATAAAAGATAATACAGCACCAAACCTCATTCGATACAAGCCTTGTCAAAATCCTCACACTACTCTCAGGTAGTTGGTGCAAACATAAATATAATATCCCGATCAAGGAAACTCACATAGATTATGTTATGTATTGACAACCTTAGTACTTTACCCTACTCTCAGGTAGCTAGCATGGGAGCATGAATGAAATCTGTGCAATTCTCTAATAGAAACAATGATACTTTTGTAAGGCACTCACAATATCCTGTAGCATCACACACCTTACTCAATCGTCCTGTGGAAATAGGCATATCACTCTATTCCAAAAAACAATGATGCACAATGGCGTGTAGTCTACTGTAATCTCATTATAGTATATCAACTAACCACCCTGAGTGTAGTCTATCGCTGTCTCATTGCAATATACCAACTAACCCCACTCAAGCATCCAAACTATCATGAAATACAATATGTGTCACTCTCTATCATGAAAAGTCAAAATATAAAATTACGTACGTCCAAACTCGCATGTGTGCTCAAATTCCACTATGCGTACCCTCGTATACATGTATGTATATCAATGTGTGATTTGTACTTCGTGTGTGCGAACAAAACATGTGAAATAAAACTAATACGCACAAAATAATCCAGACCAGTCGACTGGTCATATGCCATCGGTCGACTGATGGTTTGTTTATGACGTGCACAAATGGCCTTATCGGTTGACTAATGGCTTATGCCCGTTCGACTGATCAGAGGCAAGCCAAAGCTCTATATGACGACATCAGTCGACTGATCAATCATGATCAGTTGACCGATCATAGCAGAAAACCCAATTTTTAAAATAAAGTTAGATATTCACATAAATTCATCAAAAATAAAAATTTCTCAATAAAACTCATATAGAAAACTTTAAATCAACATATTTAGGCTTATTTCTACTGCATTAAAACACGAATACAAATTTGGGAATAAATCTAAAACCCAAACTTGATAACACTTGTAAATTCAACATGAAATCAAAATCCAATTAGTAAAGTCTCATGTTTACCTCACTTAAAATCAGAAATTAAATTCAAGAATCTATCCCACAACTTTTTAAATTGAAAAGATTAAACATTTACATCATGTATGTTTAAAGATATGATCTTTATACTTAAAATAGGTTTTTGAGTCAATCAAATACTGAAATAAAACCAAAGAAAAATGGGGATGGGTTTGGAGGAGATGAAACTCACCTCAAAACATGTTGGACTCCCAAAAAGTGTAAGAAAACAGGTTCTCCTTCGCCAAACAACAACGATCTCGCCCTCTTCTCAGTATTTGCTTCACAAAGCTCTTCAAAATCACCAAAATAAATCTATTGTTTGCTAAGGGGAGAGCATGACTGCTATGATTAAAAATTATGATGTAAAAGAGAAATTTTCGTGAAATATATCCATATATATAGGCAAACCCGAAACAATCCAAAAAGACCCGAATCCAAACCAAACTGGAAATCTGCCTACGCACTCATCAGTCAACTGATGGCTTGCCATCAGTCGACTGATGATTTCCTATTAGTCAACTTATAGGCAAGCATAAGTTGACTTACCCGAGGCATTTTCCAGCCTACCGGTTTTGCATGTGTGTGCATGTTTTCACTTGTTTTGTGCATGTTACACATGTATATTCTCATATATATACTTAATTGATCTCAAATCAATTACTAACATACTCATTCATCCTTAAATAATATTTATCAAAATATAACTCATTTATTTCTATTTACCATAGTATTTTCAAAAATTACGGGGTTTTAGATTCACTCTGTTAGGTCTCATGTTATGAGCCTACACCCTCTAATCTTATTTTGATGATTACAAACAATTCCTAATAGTATTTGTCTAGTGTTTATGTTTTCTTATTAGGTATTTTAGACAAATAATAAGTTGGAGGTTGGATGGAATTGCGCCATAACAATCATATCAAATGGAGGTTGGCGAAAATAGTGAAGTGAAGCAATGCAATTTAATTCAAGATCTAAGTTCAAGCTTCATGCGCAATTTTACCAAGACATGCTACAATAAAGATCTATCAAGCTTGGGTAAGTTAAATTTAGGGTTTATATAATGTGTGTTAATTCTATAAGCTCAAATATACACACACATTACATTTGTGAATTTTCTTGAAAATAGGTGTTTTATGCAAAATACATTCAAATATGTTTTAGACTATACAAACCATGCTAACATCTTTTATTATATCCATAAAATGATTACACAAGTTTTCAAAACTTGATTTGAGCTAAAATGGCAAAAATAACAAATTTGAAAAACATGTATTTTAGCACTTTTGAATATTTTCGAGTTTTCACAAATGGCAAGAGCACATTCAAAAATTCCTTTTCCAACATGTTCATAATCTTGGTTATAAACTTTTTCTAAAGTTTTATATTTTTTGTAATTTATTTGCTATTTTTAAAAGAACATTAAAATTTGTTTTTAAAAATCGTTTCAGGCTGATAACCTGTTATCAGTCGACTGATGACATAAGTTGACTGAATAATGTGTCCCCAATCTTCAAAAGTTTCTGTTTTGTTTGGGTTAACTGACCAGTCGATTGATGTGATCATCAGTCGATTGATAAGGTCGTCAGTCGACTAATGAGCTAAAAATGCCTATAACGGTCAGCACATCAATCGACTGATCAAATCCGTCAGTCGACTGACGGCCTAACGACTAGTTTTTCTAGCCTTCTGTTTTCTTGTCTTTTTGCTGGATTTGTTTGGGTTTTGTGCCTTGGTTTTCTTCGTATATAAACCCCTATTGTTCTCATCAGAATTAAGTTTTCAGAAGAGGGTTTTATAGAGGAGTTTAAAGAGTTTTAAAGTTTGTTTAAGTTTCTAAGTTTGAGTTTACAAAGAGGAGGCTTGCATTTTCAATTGAGAAATTCATCCTCAATCTTCTTCAACCTCTTTGTGTTTATAGAGAAGTTTTTCTAACTCTATTCTCTAGCAGTTCATTTTTGTTTTTCCTATTATCATTTATTACTAGTTTGTTAACTAAGTTAGATTTTGTTTATACTCATTTTATCACACACATCCTATTAGAGCTTGTAGCATTTCATACATCATATATTGGGTTGTGGGATTATGATTTGTGAGATTGATCTTACATTTAGTTCTCACCTATTGTAGAGAACATTTTATTGTATTGTGCTTAACTGTGAGTTACACGTTGTATCACACTTGTACACCGAGAGGAGTGTATAGTGAGAGACGGGGTTGTCCTAAGAGGAGTGACGCTGGTAGTAATATCTAGAGGTAGGTCATAATTCTGAGCACTGGAGGGAAACACGGTCTAGAGACCAACACATAGAAGGTGTAGAGTGTGAGTGCAATTGTGTGTGTTGTAATGTTTTCGGTGAACTAGAAAACCGAATTATAAGGTGTAAACGTTGTTCAGGTGAGCGTAGAAAACCCGGTTGTGATAGTGGATTTCTCCCCGGAAGTAGGGAGCGGAGACGTAGGATGGAAGGTCCGAACTCAGTGATCATCTTTGTGTGTTAGAGTTTGCATTGCCGTATCATTCGTGTCTATTGCGTAGTCTATTTTGTTCGCTTTTGCTCATTGTTTATTTTGCCCTATCACATTTATTTTTGCCTATCCATACAGATATCTCATTGTGTATCTCATTGTTAGGATATTGCACTTTGTTTATATTGCTTATTCTTGCTCATATCACTTTGTATATCTATCTTGCAAGAATAATTTATTAATATCTTTTAATCAGCATTAATATCTAATAAGATTAGCAATAACCCTATTCACCCCCCTCTAGGGTACTTTCACACTCCCCCCTAAAAGAATTTCATCATCGAAATTCCACAATCGTAACGTAGAGATTAATAATACGAGAAAAGTACGTTGAGGGGATAATCCAGACAAGGAAATCCTCACATACACATCTCGTACCACTAATCTCCAGATATGAATCACAAGTGATATTTATACTTAACAATCTAGAATGCAAATACTCCCACTTAACCCCTAATTAAACGAAACTAGTACGTCAGGAAAAAAATCCAAATAAGGAACCCCCAATGTATATACTATATGTTCCAAATGATTAGGAGCTAAGTGTTAATATCCACATTCTACCGTTAAATACAAATTTATCCATAAAGACAAAATAACACAAACAAATCATAGTTGACAATATACCTGCTCAAACAGGTGCGGGTAGTCGTAACACATATCCTCCTCACGCTCTAAAGAAGCCTCCTTAGCTCCTTTCTGTTGGCCTCTTTGTTTTGATGATGTTTAACAAATAATTTATCACTAATGTTGTTTGTCTAGTATTTATGTTTTGTATCTATTATAGACAAACAACGAGTTGGAGGATGGATGGAATAGCGCCTCAACGACGATATCAAATGAAGGTTGGCGGAATTGTGGAGTGAAGCTTATGCAATTTAAGTTCAAGATCCAAGTTCAGCTTCATCCGCATAGTGTACCAAGTCAAGCTTATTGAAGATCGAGATTGCTTGGGTATATTAGTTTAGATTTATATTATGTGTGTTCAATACTTTAAGCTCGATATCATATACACACACACATTTATTAGTTTCCATGTTTATATATAGTTATATATATACATATATATTTTGGTTTGATAGTTTTTAAGTTTTACTATAAAACAATTAAATATAATTAGAAAACATATTTTAGTTTCATACTTATATGTATATATATGATTTCATCAATATCAATTTTATTTAGTTCAATGAAATCATGTTTTAGTGCATTATATGGATATTTTGATAAAATACTACATTCATTGCTTATAGACTTTATAATAATAGTTTACATCTTTCTTCAAGTCTATAAAATTATTTTATAATGTTTCAAAACATTGTTTAGCCAAAATATCAAAATTCATATGTTTACATTTTCGTGTTTTGGCCTATTTTATAAAATAATGATATTTTTTATTTGGGAAGTCCTTTTTGGAAACATTTTCATTGTAGCATGTTTATTATCATGTCTACAATCATTCCACAAAGTTTTACATTTTTTGGAATTTATTTGATATTTTTAAATAGGGTTTTAAAATCAGAATAACAGCTTTCAAAACCTGTTTTTAGTCTGTGTCTGTTCGCGGTCGACCTCCACGGTCGACCGTCATGAGTTCAGAACTTAGTTTATGTTTTGTTGGCTCACGGTCGACCGTGGCGGTCGACCGTAGCAAGTCCAGAAATTTTCGTGGTCGACCGTCGCTTGTCAAGAGCCATAGTTCTATTTTTTGTTGCTCGCAGTCGACCGCCGCGGTCGACCCTAGTTTCTAGAGCCGTTGCTGAGTTGGTTTTTTGACCTTTTCTTGGTTTTCTCTTGGTTTTAGGGTTTCATATAAATACCCCATTATACCTCAGTTCTTATAGGACTCCAAGAAATGTTTTAACAAGTTTTAAAAGAGTTTAAGTTTGGTTTTAAGTTTGTTTAAGGGTTTGCTTTATGAAGAATTTCATAAGAGGAAGTGGAGATCAATTCATTGAGCTTCAATTCATCTCTCTCTCTTATCATCTAGAGAAGTTTTCCTAAACTCAATTCTAGCTTTTATTTATAATTATTTGTTGATTATCATTTCTATTAAGCTAGTATTTACATTTGAGTTTAGTTGTTGTTATTTCACTCATTGTTTACACACATCCACATGAGCTTATTGTATTTGCATTCATAATATATTTGGGTTGGTGAGAGTTGTAACATTGAGTGTGAGCTTTCATTGTGTTCTCATCCATAGTAGAGAACAAATATTTATTGTATTGAGCCTAATTGTGAGGATACACTTTGTAATATACTTGTACACCGAGAGAAGTGTGTGGTGAGAGGCGGGGATCGTCCCAAAAGGAGTGGCGTCGGTTGACGTACCTAGGGAGAGGTTGTAACCGAGCACTTGAGGGAGACACAGCTAGGTCCAACACTTGTGAGGGTGTAGAGTGGATTTGCAAGAGTGTGAGTTGTAGAGTTTTCGGTTAGCTAGAAAACCGTGTGTGTAGAAGTTCTGGCTTCCAAACCGGATTGTGATAGTGGATTTCTCTCCGGGAGTGGGGAGCGGAGACGTAGGAAGGAAGGTCCGAACTCCATGATTATTTGCTTGTGTTTGTGTGTGCCTTGGCGTTTATTCTTATTTGTTCTCATTGCTCATTTCGCCATTGTCTCACTACTTAGTTTGTCCACTATCTAGTTTTTACCTTGTGTTGTATATATATCCTTACACATACATTGCCTATATCTCTTTGTTAGGATATATCTTGTTGTTCTTATTGCTTATCCTAGCTCATATATATTGTTGTATTTCATACTTGCTGGGATAACTTGTTAATAAGTTTTAATTAGCATAAAATCGGATTAGATTAGCATAAGACCCTAATAAGCCACTCTAGGGTCTAACAATTGGTATCAGAACTTGGTGCTCTTTGATTTAAGGTCTAATCACCTTGAGTTAAAGATCCAAGTTATCTTTTTATGCTAATCTTGTTTTGATTTTATTTGTATCTTGCTTGCATACATTTTCTTATTATGGAAATGAATGATGCATCTTGTTTAGGCTATGATTCTAGTGTTGCTCCTAAATTCAATATTTCCCCCTATGCTCAATGGTGCTTTAGATTCAAAATATTTGTTCAATCTAAAAATATCGATTTATGAGAAATTATTGATTGTGCTTATATCGTGCCCACGTTAGAGAAATCCAAGTGGAGCAAACATGATAAAAAGATGTTTATTATGAACAAGCTTATGTTAGAATTTTTGTTAATGCATTTGATTCATTAATGTCTAACAAGCTTGATTCTTTTGATAGCACTTATACATTACAGAAATTCATAGAAGCGCATCAAGGAGACTTGGAGGCGATCCGACAAGCTTTGGAGGATCCCGCTTCAAGTTCTAAAGGAGCTTCATGCATACGAGCACTAGGCGATAGCCTTAGTGAGGTTCGCGAGTTCGAATCTATTAATGATTTACCTAATGATGAACTTATTTGTGCTAGTGAAAAATTATTGCATGCCTTTAATAAATTACAAAATGATTTTATTGATTTAAAAAGCAAGCATGAGGATTTGAAATCCGATCATGAGTTGTTAGCATCTAAGTTTGAAACTATTTCTAATGAAAATGTGATCCTTAAAGAAAACAATGAAAAATTAAAATTGGATCATGTTTCTTTAACTTCAAATATTGCTAGTTTAACTCATGAAAGAGATAATGTCATGTTAGAAGTAGAGAACATATAAAATGATACTGCTTCTTTTATAAATGACTATTTATGTTCTACTTCTAATAAAAATGCATGTGCCTAAAAATGAAGATTTGAATCTTATGAATAATCGCATTTCATCTTTAGATTCAACTTTAAAAATATGCTTTGATAATCATAAGAGGCTTATGGATATGTGTACCAAGTCTAAAAAATCATCCACTCATCATGCACACATATATAACAAAGTTTACAAGTGCTCTATTTGCGGCCGTAAAGGCATCTAGCCAAATTTTGCTATGATGCATACAAACATAAAAATGTCAATGCTCCTTGTGCATCTCATGTAGCTTCTTCATCACATGTACACACACATGCACCCGTTCATCATAAGCATGCTCATGTGTATAGATGTGATCATTGTGGTCGTTTTGGTCATTTGGCCGAATATTATTTTGATTCGTAAAAGAAATCTCATTTGCCAAATGTTTCTAGTACACCACATGTTTTTAAATGTGATGTTTGTGGTAGGTTTGGACATCTTGGTAAATTTTGTTTTGATTTGCAAAAAGCTCCTATTTTGCAAAATATTTCAAAAAGACCATCTTTATTTAATGATGCTTCTCATTTGCAAAATAATTTAAAAGAAAGATCTTTATTTGCAAATGATTCTCGTGCACGCCCACTTGGTCAACAAAAATCATTTAACCCTCTTCATTGTACCTATTACAATCGAAAAGGTCATGTGTATAATTTTTGTTTTGACCGTGCTAGTGCACCATATGCGCCTAAACGGGTTCATAACCCTAGGGCTTTGAGCTTTATTGATAGGGGTCATGTCCCTAAACAAACCGGCACCAAAAAGACTTGGGTGCCAAAATGATTTTTAAACCAATAATTTTAGTACTTTTACTTTTTCCTTTTCTTAGTTTTAAAAATTATGCTTTAAAATCTTTTGTTTTCATGATTATTAGTTTTGATTTTAAATGAGAGATTTGTAGTTATATACCCTCCGGGTTTATTGGGTGTTTATTCCCAAATCATGTTTACCGGATGCTAGAATGATTATATGGTTTGGAACAAGCTTAAGAGCTTGATATATTATTACCTCTCTTAAAATTCTTTTGTCAAAGAAAATTTTCTTTTTTGATCAACATTGTTCTTGGATTTAAATCTTGATTTAAGATTTCATTTGAGTGATTTGTTTTCATTTGAAAACTCTTTTTTCATGATCCTCATGTTTTCCCTTATTTTGATTTCATAAATCTATTTTTCTAAACTATGTCTTTATAGTTGTGTAATGAGACACTTCTTTCATAAGTATACATCTTTATGTGTTTTCATTGTCTTTTTGTATGTGAGTAATATTTAGCATATTCTTTTATCTATGCTTGCTCACATGTTTTGCCATGATCTTTATTGCATACAATCGGATTAGATTACATAAGACCCTAATCACCCCCCTCTAGGGTCAGTTGTTGGCCTTCTTGTTTTGATGATGTTTAACAAACAATTTACTTCTAATACTGTTTGTCTAGTGTTTGCGTTTTCGTATTTATTCTAGGCAAACAACGTGTTGGAGGATGGATAGAATAACGCTTCAACGATAATATCAAATGGAGGTTGGCGGAATTGTGGAGTGAAGCTTATGCAATTCAAGTTCAAGATCCAAGTTCAGCTTCATCCGCATAGTGTACCAAGTCAAGCTTATTGAAGATCAAGATTGCTTGGGTATATTAGTTTAGATTTATATTATGTGTGTTCAATACTTTAAGCTCGTTATCATATACACACACATTTTAGTTTTGGTTTCTATGTATATATAGTTTTATATATACATACAAGTTTTTAGTTTCTATGCATATATATATAGTTATATATATATATACATAAATGTTTTTGGGTTTTCATGTTTATAAATATGAGATTACATATTTGTGTTTTAGAAAATATTGCATAGAATATGCATATTTGTAAAAATATTATGTTTCTAGTTTATAGACTTCATAACAACTTTTTGTATCTTTTATTAAGTCTATAAAAATGTTTGAAAATGTTTCAAAGTTGTGTTGATGTCAAAACATCAAATTTCATGTATATCAACTTTTCATGTTTTGGACATACTTATAAAATACATGAGTTTTCACAATTGGAAAATGTAATTTAAAAAATTTCTTTGTTTACATGCTTATATTCATATATACAAACATTTCCCCATGTTTTACTAATTTTGGAGTTGTTTTGTTATTTTTAATTGAATTTACAAAATCGAGTTTTCAGCAGTTTTTTAGAATCTGTTTATCTGTTCAAACATTTATTTCTCTCAACTGGGACGTTCTTTTTCATAAATTATTTCTCTAACATGTTCATCTATATGTCTAGAACCTTCTATAAAAATAGCAAGATTTTTAGAGTTTATTTACTATTTTTAATTGATTTTACAAATTCAGATACGTAAAATTCCAGAACTGTCAAAAACTGAAAACTGCCTGTGCATGTTTGCTACAGTGCTGTCGACCGCCACGGTCGACCATGCTACAGTGTGGTCGACCATGACGGTCGACCATACGTAGTTCAGAGAGCAGTTTTTGAGTTTTTCTTCTCACGGTCGACCGCGACGGTCGACCGCGAATGTTACCGTTGCACAGTAACGGTAACTTGCTGATTTTTATCTTTTAGTGGTTTTTTAGGGTTTTTGGGATTGTTTTCTTCTACCCTATATATACCCCATTGTATTTATCATTTTTATAGACAATGAGAGTGTTTTAAACAAGTTTTAGAATGTTTTAATAAGGGTTTAAGTTTTATTTAAAGTTTGTTTAAAAAGCTTTTAAGCAATTAAGAGTTTGTAAAATCAATTTCACAAGAGCTAGAAGAGATCATCATTTGGTGTTTGAGCTTTAATCCATCTCTCTCTCTCTTGTCTTCTAGAGAAGTTTTCCTAAAATCAATTCTAGCTTTTATTTATAATTATTTGTTGATTATCATTTCTATTAAGCTAGTATTTACATTTGAGTTTAGTTGATTTTATTTCTCTCATTGTTTACACACACCCACTTGAGCTTATCGTATTTTTATGCATAGTATATTTGAGTTGGTGAGAGTTATAATATTGAGTGTGAGCCTACATTGAGTTCTCATCTATTGTAGAGAACAAATTTATTATTTGTTATAATTGTGAGATTGTAAAGTTTTTGGTTAGCTAGAAAACCGAGTGTGAGGAGTGGACGTTGATCAATGAGCATTAAAAACCGATATTATAAGGTGTAAACGTTATTCGGGTGATCGCAGAAAATCCGGTTGTGATAGTTGATTTCTCCCCGGGAGTGGGGAGCGGAGACGTAGGACGGGAGGTCCGAACTCCGTGATCATTTGCTTGTATTGTGTGTGCCTTGGCGTTTATTCTTATTTATGGTCATTGCTCATTCCGTCATTGTCTTACTATTTAGTTTGTCCACTATCTAGTTTAGATTACTTACCCTTGTGTTGTTTATATATCCTTGCGCATACATTGCCTATATCTCTTTGTTAGGATATATCTTGTTTTTCAGATTGCTTATCCTAGCTCATATATATTGTTGTATTTCATACTTGCTAGGATAACTTGTTATTATGTTTTAATTAGCATAAAACGGATTAGATTAGCATAAGACCCTAATCATCCCCTTCTAGGGTCCAACAATTTATGTATGCCTTAGCATTCATTGCATATATTCATTAAGGCATTTTGATAGGGGGAGCAATCCCTATACTTGTTTTATACTCACCCTTGCTTATTTGTAGGGGGAGCATTCGCTCTCTTTCATCTTTATGGTTTTTCCCCCTTTTTGATGTTGTCAAAGGGGGAGAAATATTGTGAGTATATCTATCTTGTTTGCTTATATGCATGTTTATTGTAACTTATACATTTATTTTCTTTCGTGCTTATATCCTTTTTTGTAAATTGTTTGTCATCATCAAAAAGGGGGAGATTGTTAGCCTCTTTGTTTTGATGATGTTTAACAAACAATTTACCACTAATGTTGTTTGTCTAGTATTTGTATTTTGTATCTATTATAGACAAATAGTGAGTTGGAGGATGGATGGAATAGCGCCTCAACGACGATATCAAATGGAGGTTGGCGGAATTGTGGAGTGAAGCTTATGTAATTCAAGTTCAAGATCCAAATTCAGCTTTATCCGCATAGTGTACCAAGTCAAGCTTATTGAAGATCAAGATTGCTTGGGTATATTAATTTTGATTTATATTATGTGTGTTCAATACTTTAAGCTCAATATCATATATACACACACATTTTTTAGTTTCTATGTATATATATAGTTATATATATACATATATGTTTTGGTTTGATAGTTTTTAAGTTTTACTATGAAATAATTAAATATAATTAGAAAACATATTTTAGTTTTATACTTATATGCATATATATGATTTCATCAATATCAATTTTATTTAGTTTAATGAAATTATGTTTTAGTACATTATATGGGTATTTCGATAAAATACTACATTCATTGTTTATAGACTTCATAACAATAGTTTACATCTTTCTTTAAGTTTATAAAATTATTTTGTAATGTTTCAAAACATGGTTTAGTCAAAATGTCAAAATTCATATGTTTACATTTTCATGTTTTGGCCTATTTTGTAAAATAATGATATTTTTATTTGGGAAGCCCTTTTTGGAAACATTTTTATTGTAACATGTTTATTATTATGTCTACAATCATTCTCCAAAGTTTTATATTTTTTAAAATTTATTTGATATTTTTAAACAGGGTTTCAAAATCAGAATAACAGCTTCCAAAACCTGTTTTTAGTCTGTGTCTGTTCGCGGTCGACCGCCATGAGTTCAAAACTTAGTTTATGTTTTCTTGGCTCGAGGTCGACCGTGACGGTCGACTATAGCAAGTCTAGAGACTTTCGCGGTCGACCGTCGCTTGTCCAGAACTTAGTTTCTGTTTTTTGTTGCTCGCGGTCGACCACCGCACTGTCATATCAGATCTAACGGCTAGTTTCCAGAGCCGTTGCTGAGTTGGTTTTTTTGGTCTTTTCTTTGTTTTCTCTTAGCTTTGGGGTTTCATATAAATACCCCCTTATACCACAGTTCTTATAGGAATCCAAGAAATGTTTTAACAAGTTTTAAAAGAGTTTAAGTTTGGTTTTAAGTTTGTTTAAGGGTTTGGTTTGTGAAGAATTCCATAAGAGGAAGTGGAGATCAATTCATTGAGCTTCAATTCATCTCTCTCTCTTATCATCTAGAGAAGTTTTTCTAAACTCAATTCTAGCTTTTATTTATAATTATTTATTGATTATCATGTCTATTAAGCTAGTATTTACATTTGAGTTTAGTTGTTGTTATTTCATTCATTGTTTACACACACCCACATGAGCTTATTGTATTTTCATTCATAATATATTTGGGTTGGTGAGAGTTGTAACATTGAGTGTGAGCTTTCATTGTGTTCTCATCCATAGTAGATAACAAACATTTATTGTATTGAGCCTAATTATGAGGATACACTTTATAATACACTTATATACCGAGAGGAGTGTGTGGTGAGAGTCGGGGATCGTCCCAAAAGGAGTGGCATCGGTTGATGTACCTAGGGAGAGGTTGTAACCGAGCACTTGAGGGAGACACGGCTAGGTCCAATACTTGTGAGGGTGTAGAGTGGGTTTGCAAGAATATGAGTTGTAGAGTTTTCGGTTAACTAGAAAACCGTGTGTGTAGAAGTTTTGGCTTCCAAACCGGATTGTGATAGTGGATTTCTCCCCGGGAGTGGGGAGCGGAGACGTAGGACGGAAGGTCCGAACTCCATGATCATTTGCTTATGTTTGTGTGTGCCTTAGCGTTTATTCTTATTTGTGCTCATTGCTCATTTCGCCATTATCTCACTATTTAGTTTGTCCACTATCTAGTTTAGATTATTTACCCTTGTGTTGTATATATATCCTTACACATACATTGCCTATATCTCTTTGTTAGGATATATCTTATTGTTCATATTGCTTATCCTAGCTTATATATATTATTGTATTTACTAGGATAACTTGTTAATAAGTTTTAATTGGTATAAAATCGGATTAGATTAGCATAAGACCCTAATCACCCCCCCTTCTAGGGTCTAACACTTTCCGGTTCCACTAAACTTTGACTAATAGAATCACTTTATTTCAAAGTTTCTTATCCTCCTTAGCAAGAATACAAACTAGGATCTCAATTGTGGTTAATTCTGCCTGAAGGTCAATCGTTGGCGCATCTAACACTCTCTGATGCTCCTCGTCACGTAAATGCTTCTTGAGCATCGAAACATGAAAAACATCATGTACACCCGACATCAATGCTGGAAGATCTAGCCGATATGATATGGCTCCAATGTGATTATAAAACCCCGTAAATTTTGAAATAGTATGGTTTATATTGATAAATGAGTTCTAATTATGATAAATGTCATTTTTGGATGAATGATTATCTTAACAATTGATTTGAGATCAATTAAGAGTATATAAGAGAGTATACAAGTGTCAAACATGCACAGAAGATCAAAGGCTGGAAATATCCTCTGATCAGTTGACTAATGTTGTCATCTATCAATTGACGAGGTTATCAGTCGAATGATAACAGGCATTAGTTGACTGACGCACTGTTTCCAAACACCTTTTGGGTTTTAGGTTGGGTTGTTTTTTATTCGGGTTAGCACCTATATATACTTGTTTTTGTCACGAAAATTTCACCTTTTCATTAGTTTTACAAACCCTAGCAACCCTCTCCTCCTCTCTCAAACCCTAACCCTAATTTGATATTTTTAGGAGAGTTTCGTAGGGCGAATAACGAGAAAAGGGTGAGATCCACGATCTTGGTGAGGAGGATTGTGCTCGTACGTGTTTGGGAGTATAACACAACATTTGAGGCAAGGTCATCTTCCTCCAAACCTTCCCTTAGTTAAAAATTAAGCTTTTTATATGATTATTGTGAGCTCAGCCGACTAGTCGACCGAAGCTTTTTTTGTCGGACGACTAATTAGGCTAAATTTGTGAGAATTTCTTCCTTTACTCATGGATTCGTTTCTTTTACACGTGGGTTCATTTCGCAAGCACGTAGTGCAAGTTGTGAACTGATAATTTTGCATGTTTAAGGGAGTACATGTACGAGTTGTACATCGATGCACAAGCGTTGTAAACGAGGATACACATGGTGGTTTTGAACACACACAGGTGTTTAGAAGTACGTAACCTAAGTTTTGCTCTAGTCATAGTAGATAGTGACAACTAAATAAAGTAGCCTATGTCAATCCGTACTTTGATGCGATGAGGCTAGTGAGCCTATTATGTCGATCCACATCTTGATGTGATGAGGCTAGTGAGCCTATTATGTCAATCCGCATGGTGATGCGATGAGGCTAGTGAGCCGTTTATGTTGATCCGCATGGTGATGTAATAAGGCTAGTGAATCATATATGTCGATCCACATGATGATGCGATGAATTGTTGAATTTATAAACAATAGGAATATACTTATTTGTCGATCCACATGGGGTGTGATGAATTGAAGAATTTTAGAGAAGGACGATTTAATTGACTTGATGATAACTTGAGTCGCATATGATATTTGTATCCTTTTTTATATGATTTATTGTGGAGGTATTTCACAGCGTTGGTACATGGGATAGTGTATTGGTTCTGCTTTATCCACTAAGGGTAGTATGAAGAGTTGGATGACATTTTTGGAGATGACTATTATATTTCTTTCCTGTATTGATCTTATTTATTATTTTATACTTAGTTGGAATTTATATCTAGAAATTTATGACTTAAGGCACATGGTATATACATGAGGGTTTTCTTTTTGGATTATTTCACTCGACTTACTAGCTTTGTGTTTTAGATTTATAAATATAAAGTCCATGTAGTACAGGGTAAAATAATATAAGTAGACTATGCACTTATAGTAGAGCTTCCATCATATTTAGTAGCCCTTCCTAGGGGCGGATGGAGATGATCTTGCTAGCGCACTGACACTGTTGATTTCACTTCTTTTCAGGCAATGGAGCAGAGTTTCAGAGAGTCACGGGTTGACGGATTTTTAGCATAGTCACTGTTATTTATTTATAGTAGTTTTTGCTCCATAGTTATTTAGTTTGATTTTAGTTGATTATTATACTTGCATTTCATTTTGAGAGTTGAGAACTTATGTATTTTTTATTTGACTCTTGTAGTTGAGACTGTTGTCCATTTGCATTAGATTGTTAGACGTATTTTCTTCTTTTCTATTGAGATTTGATTTCTTCTAATATCGATCATTTATTACTCATGTTCTATTTTCGTTTTCATCTCTTTTATATCTGCTTGTACTTCTATTATCTTATTTGATTTCACTAGAGATATATTTATGTGATGGTGAAACATGTTGTTGTACAGTATGAGTGCATGGTAGGTTTGACCTCCTTGGATTCACCTTGGACTGTAGCATTGTGTGAACCCAGGGTTATCACAGTTGGTATCAGAGCTCTAGTTTTAGCATCCTTAGGATATTCCTGTGTCAAGTCGTGGAGCTAGGATAGAGTTTCCTAGAAATCATGTATAGAGTTCTCTAGGATTTCCTAGATTGAGTGAGATGTTATATACATAAATCTTGAAAATTTCAAAAAAAAATTCTTTATGACTACCTTACTTTGATTGAAAAGTAATTGCGTGAATGATATGTGATACGATTTTCCTATTGTTATATGTTATGTTATATATGCTTGAGATCACATTTAATGTGTCTTCTAAGTTATATTCCAAAAAATTATAGATGTCAGGATGAGCTGGCTGAGTTAGAAACTAAGCTGTAACAGGCTCTACAGTACTTGATTGATATCATAGAGCTAATTGCAGCTAGAATAGCAGTCCTAGAGGAGGAAATGACCAACAAGATTCCACCAGCAATATTATCATCTAAAGTTCCACCACCAGTCACACCAGTCGAGCCTATTACAAAGGCGTCATTAGGAGTCAGGCCAACACTAGCTACCGTTAGAGCCGCAGGGCAAGAAGGAAACCTTAAAATAGAATTGTCCGGAGATAAGGGTAAAAATGAAAGAACATTCATAGGACCAGGAGGACCTCCTTAGCAACAACAACCTAGTGTCGGTCTGAAACGACAATAGTAGCAGGGCACTTATAAGAAAGGGTCGTAGCAGAATTTGAGGGTACCGGAGCAGTGCAAGATTCAACACAAGATTCAGGGTGCATGCTACAACTGCAACAAAATCGAACATAGGGAGAGGGATTGTTGCAAGGCACCAGCACGATGCTAGCAGGGTAGAGGTCAGCGTAGCAGCCATAGGGCCGCGGGTATTGCCAACAGTAGAGGATTGAGACACCACTATCGGCCTTGAGAATTGAGGGTCAGATGCATGCTATTCAGGATTTACCTCAGAGTCAGATAGTTTCAAATTCTGCAAAGCCTTCAGAGTAGCAGACCATAGTTTTCGGTCAAGTTTTTGCAATGTACCACATGATTATGATACGAACAGAGCCATAGCAGAAGGTGCGTTCTTAATGAACTCCTTCCCAGCTCATATCTTTTTGGTTTAGGAACTTTGCTTTCCTTTTTATTTATTTATGTTATCATGGATAGACTTTAGTTAGTTATACTTTTCCTAGACATTCCTTTGTCAATTCCTACTCCTTTAGGAATGACATCCCTCTTAGAGAGTATTTATAGGAGATGCATTATCAGGTTAGACAAGTCTAAGTTCGTAGTTGATTTGATCATCTTAAATATGTCTGAGTCCGATGTGATTCATGGTATAGGATGGTTATCTTCCTACCATGTTGATTTTTTGCGAAGACAGTCAGCTTGCGAGCATTTGATGGGTTTGGGTAGATAGTAGCAACCTCATAAGGTAACCAGAATGCAGAGTTATTTCTGGCATATGTCGAGGAGGTGATGATACGGAATCGGAATGTAGATTTGAGAAAGACTAAAGTCATCTCAGAGTATCAGGATGTCTTTCAGGCCATACCTAGATTGCCTCTAGTGAGAGAGGTTGAGTTTTTCATCGAGATGCAGCTAGGCATAGCACCGATACCCCTGAACACCTTATTGTATGGCGCCTGTTAAGATGAAGGAGCTACAGACTCAGTTGGATGAACTAATATCTCAGACATTTATTCGTCGGGGTCATTCTCCATGGGGAGCACCAGTCTTTTTCGTGGAGAAGAAGGATGGTAGTATGTGTTTGTGTATAGATTATCGTGAGTTGAATAAGATCACCATCCAGAATAGGTATCCACTAACGAGAATTAATGACTTATTCGACCAGCTGTAGGGAGTGTAGTGTTTCTCGAAGATTGATCTTCGTTCTGATTATCATCAGTTATGGATTCGGGAGATGGATATTCCCAAGACCGCCATTCTGACTCAATATAGGCCTTTCGAGTTTCTTGTCATGCCATTTGGGCTGACCAATGCACCCACGGTATTTATGGATTTAATGAACCGGGTTTTTTTTCCATACTTGGATCAGTCTATGATCATGTTTATCGATGACATCCTCATTTACTCACGATCAAAGGCCGAGCATGAGCAGTATCTACGATTAGCATTACAGACTTTGTGGGAGCACCAGCTATATGATAAGTTCAGCAAGTATGAGTTTTGGCTATCTAAAATTAGATTTTTAGGCCATGTTCTCAGTAAGAAGGGCATTGCTGTAGATCTAGCTAATGTAGAGGCAGTATTTGAATGGGTGCTATCAAAGTTCGTTACAGAGATTCGTCGCTTCTTGGGTCTAGCCGGCTATTACAGAAAGTTCATCTAGGACTTCTCAAAGATTGATACACCACTAACTCGCCTTATGAAGAAGGGTATATAGTTTGTTTGGAGACCAGAGTGTCAGAAGGTATTTGATACTTTGAAGACTAAGTTGACTACAGCGCCGATGTTGATCATCCCGAGCAGTGATAAGACCTTTGTTGTCTATAAGGATGCATCGTTATCGGGTCTAGGAGGCATTTTGATATAAACCCAGAGAGTTGTAGCTTACATTTTGAGGCAGTTGAGGACTCATGAGTAGAACTATCCTACTCATGACTTGGAGTTGGTAGCAGTGGTATTCACATTGAAGACGTGGAGGCATTATCTTTATGGAGTATAGTTTTAGCTGTTCATGGACCAAAAGAGTCTGAAGTATATTTTCTCCCAGAAGAAACTCAACCAGAGGCAGCGATGATAGGTCGAGTTCAGTAAGGATTATGAGCTCACACTTTAGTATCATCCGACGAAGGTGAACATTATAGCAGATGCATTGAATAGGAAGTATCGTCACAGGCTTGCATCTTTGAGGTGCTCATTGTACCGAGATCTTCACACCCTTAGCTAGTTTGATTTTAAACCAGAGATTGGTGGGAGTAGTCAGTGCTGAGTTGGAGGATTCTTGGATTCAAACCCAAAAGTAGGAGATTTTCAAAGAGCTTAAGGCTGATTGGACTATTAGAGCAAATAGAGGTCTTCGAATGAAGGGTCGGTTAGTCATGCAAAATAATCCACAGTTGAAGAAGGATTTATTTGATGAGACACATCGCACCAGGTACACAGTGCATTCATGCACAACCAAAATGTACAAGGACCCTGAAGAGTTATTTTTGGTGGAGTGGCATGCGTAGGGAGGTTGTAGAGTACATAGCTAAGTACTTTACCTATCAGCAAATGAAGGCAGAACATCAGACCCGCAGGGACCCTACAGCCTTTACCCATTCCTGAGTGGAATTAGGTAGATATTTCTATGGATTTCATTATAGGTTTTCCGAGATCGAGTAAGGAGAATGATTCCATTTGGGTGATAGTTGATCGGTTGACGAAGTCGGCACATTTCATATCGGTAAAGATGACTTACACGGCGGAGACTTATGCGAGGATGTGAGGATTTTCATTCAGGTGATAGTTTGATTGCATAGAGTTTTGGAGACGATTGTATCAGATTGAGGCTCGGTTTTCACATCTCATTTCTGGCAGAAATTTTAGAATTCGTTCGGCAGCCAGTTGTCATATATCAGTGTTTTTCACCCGCAGACAGATGGGCAAACAGAGAGAATGGACCAAGTGTTGAAGGATATATTGCGGGCATGTATTATCGATTTCAAAGGTAGCTGGGAAGATCATATTCCATTGATTGAGTTCGCCTACAATAACATCTATCAGGCGATGATAGGTATGGCACCGTATGAGGTGTTTTACGGGAGACCTTGTAGATCCGCGATTTGTTAGTCAAAGATAAAGGAAAGCTTATTGCTTGGGCCAGAACTTGTGAGACAGACTACGGAGAAGGTAGTATTGATTTGAGAGCATATTCTTGCCTCTTAGAGTCGACAAAAGAGCTACGCAGATTAGAGGCGATGACCTTTAGTATTTCAGGTTGAAGATTATGTTATCTTGAAGGTGTCACCGATGAAGGGTGCTCAACGATTCGACAGACAGGGAAAGCTTGCCCCGAGATACATTAGTCCATTCAGGATTGTTGAGTGCATTGGAGCCGTATTATATAGGCTAGATCTTCCAGCATCGATGTCGGGTGTACATAATGTTTTTCATATTTCGATACTCAAGAAGCATTTACACGATGAGGAGTAGCAGAGGGTGATTGATGCACCAGAGTTAGAGATTCAAGCAGATTTGACCACCATCGAGATTCCAGTTTGCATCCTTGCGGGGGAGGACAAGAAGCTTATAAATAAGGTGATTCCTTTAGTAAAGGTCCAGTGGAACCGGAAAGGAGCTGATGAGGGTTCATAGGAGCACGATGAGGATATGCGTCATGACTACCCATACCTGTTTGAGCAGGTAAAATGATTGGTTATGATGGTTATGATTTTTGATAATTTATGCTAGTTATATAGCCACATTTACATTTAACCCTAGAATGAGGGTGTTTACACTTAGCTTCTAATAACTCGGAACACATGGTGTGTGCGTGTGTGTGTGTGTGTGTGTGTGTGTGTGTGTGTGTGTGTGTATATATATATATATATATTTATATATATATAAATATATATATATAGGGGTTCCTTGTTTGGATTTTTCACCCAACGTACTAGTTCCGTTTGATTAGGGGCTAAGTAGAAGTATTTGCATTCTAGATTGTTAAGTGTTTATTTTGCTTGTGATTCATACCTAAGGATTAATGGTTTGAGATGTGTATGGGATGGTTTCCTTTTTTGGATTATCCCATCAGTGTGCTTTTCTCATATTATTAATCTCTAAGATACGATTGCGGAATTTTGAGGATGAAATTCCTTTAAGGGGGTGAATGTAAAACCCCATAAATTTTGAAAATAGTATGATTTATATTGATAAATGAGTATGATTTATATTGATAAATGAGTTCTAATTATGATAAATGCAATTTTAGATGAATGATTATGTTAACAATTGATTTGAGATTAATTAAGAGTATATATGACAGTATACAAGTGTCAAACATGCACAAAAGATCAAAGGCTAGAAATAGCCTCTGATCAGTCGACTGATGTTGTCATCAGTCGACTAACGAGGTTATCAGTCGACTGATGATAGGCATCAGTCGATTGACGGGCTGTTTACAGACTCCTTTTGGGTTTGGGGTTTGGTTATTTTTTATTCGTGTTTGCACCTATATATACATGTTTTTGTCACAAAAATTTCACCTATTCATCAGTTTTACAAACCATAACATCCCTCTCCTCCTCTCTCAAACCCTAACCCTATTTTGAGATTTTCAAGAGAGTTTCATGGGGTGAATAATGAGAAAAGGGCAAGATCTGTGATCTTGGTAAAGAGGATTGTGCTTGTGTGTGTTTGGGAGTTCAACATAATGTTTGAAGCAAGATCATCTTCCTCCAAACCTTCCCTTAGTTAAAAAATTAAGCCTTTTATATGATTATTGTTATTAATCTCATGTTTATGGCAAATCTAATGTGTTAGAGCCTAACTTATGATGATAAATCTTAAATCATTGTTATTAACAGTTGAACAAATCTATAACTGATGTGTTTAGATGATCATGATCATTAGAGTGGTATTTAACTTTTTATTTTCATCTTAAAAAGGTTTAAATGCACTAATTAATCATGTTGAACACAAAATTTGTTAATTAGAGGCTAAACCCTAGTTCTATGAATCCACATTAGTTTATCCAGTTTAAATAATCTCTTGTTTAGTATTAATGAGTTTTCAAATCAGTTTTTGTCAAGCCTATTAACTAAAAACCTAAGTTTTGAAGAAAAACACACAAAAACCCAAAGCTGGTTATTTTCATTCTGATTGGTCAACTGACAAGGAGTGTCAGTCAATAGACGGGGGTCGACCGTGCTCTCGATCTCATAAGCTCAGCCGATCAGTCGACCGACGTTTTTTTTCTGTCGACTGATCAAGCTAAATTTGTGAGAATTGCTTCATTTACTCATTGATTTGTTTCTTTTACGCATGGGTTCATTTCGCAAGATTGTAGTGCAAGTTGTGAGTAGATAATTATGCATGTTTTGGGGAGTACATGTGCGGGTTGTACATCGATGCACAAGGGTTGTAAACGAGGATACACGTGGTAGTTTTGAGCATGCACAGGTTTTTACAAGTACATAACCTAAGTTTTTCCCTTGTCATAATAGATAGTAACAACTAAATAGAGTAGCCTATGTCGATGCATATTTTGATGCGATGAGGCTAGTGAGCCGCCTATGTCGATCTGCATTTTGATGCGATGAGGCTAGTGAGCCTATTATGTCGATCCGCATTTTGAAGCGATGAGGCTAGTGAGCTTATTATGTCAACCCGTATGGTGATGTGATGAGGCTAGTGAGCTGTCTATATCGATCTGCATGGTGATGTGATGAGGCTAGTGAGCCGTACATGTCGATAAGCACGATGATGCAATGAATTGTAGAATTTATAAACAATAGGAATATACTTATTTGTCGATCCGCACGGGGGTGCGATGAGTTGAAGAATTACAGAGAAGGATGATTTAATTGACTTGATGATAACCTAAGTCGCAGGTGATATTTGTATCCTTTTTTATATGATTTATTGTGGAGGTTTTTTACATCATTGGTACACGGGATACTGTATTGGTTTCTGCTTTGTCCACTAAGGGTAGTATGAAGAGTTGGATTACATTTTTGGAGATGCCTATTATATTTCTTTCCTATATTCCTCTTTTTTATTATTTTATTCTTAGTTGGAATTTATATCTATAAATTTATTACTTGAGGCACATGTATATACATGAGGGTTTTCTTGTTTGGATTATTTCGCTCGACGTACCAGTCTTATGTTGTGGATTTCTAAATATAAATTCTATGTAGTACAGGGTAAAATGATTTAGGTAGATTATGCACTTATAGGTAGAGCCTCCATCATACTTAGTAGTCTTCCTTGGGGGCGGATGGAGATGATGTTGCTAGTGCACTGATGCTATTGATTTTACTTCTTTTCAGGCAGTGGAGTAAAGTTTCGTAGAGTCGCGGGTTGACAGATTTTCAACATAATCGCTATCATTTATTTATAGTAGTTTTTGTTCCATAGTTATTTAGTTTGATTTTATTTTATTATTAGACTTGCATTTCATTTTGAGAGCTGAGAACTTATGTATTTTTTATTTGACTCTTGTAGTTGAGACTATTGACCATTTGTATCATATTGTTGGACGTATTTTCTTGTATTCTATTAAGATTTGATTTCTTCTGATATCGATCATTTATTACCCATGTTCTATTTCCGTTTTCATCTCTTTTATACTTGTTTGTACCTGTACTATCTTATTTGATTTCACGAGAGATATTTTTTTGATGGTAAAACATGTCGTTGCACAGTGTGGGTCCATGGTAGGTTTGACCTCCTTGGATTCATCTTGGACTGCAGCCTTCTGTAAACCCTGGGGTATCACAGCGATCAACAATCCTAAATGGTCCAATGTATATCAGGGTAAGTTTTCCCCACCTGCCAAATCGATGAACTCCTTTCATAGGTGACACCTTTAACAAAACAAAATCTCCAACCTAGAACTCCAAAGGTTGTCATCTATTATCTGCATAGCTCTTCTGCTGACTCTGGGCTGCAAGAATACTCTCTCGAATCAGTGCTATCTTTTCCATAGTCTGCCTCATGAGCTCTGGCCTAAGTAGCAAGCTGTCCTTTTGCTCTGCCCCACAAATCGAGGATCTACAAGGCCTCCCATACATTGCTTCATAAGGAGTCATGCCTATAGTAGATTGGTAACTATTATTGTAGGAAAATTCAATCAATGGAATATGATCCTCCCAGCTGCCCTGAAAATCGATAACACATGTCCACAATATGTCCTCCAACACCTAGTTCACTCCCTCTATTTGTCCATCTGTTTGCAGGTGGAAAACACTATTATATGATAGCTGGCTGTCGAAAGAATTCTAGAAGCTGTTCCAAAATGTGAAGTGAAAACTAAGTCACAATCTGATACAATTATCTCTGGAACTCCATGCAAATGTACTATCTCCCGGATGAAAATCCTCATATAAGTCTCCACCATGTAGATTGTCCTAACTAGTAAGAAGTACGCCGACTTCGTCAATCAATCAAAGATCACCCAAATCGAATCGTTCCCTTTGTTAGACCTCGACAAGCCCACAATGAAGTCCATCGAGATATATGCCCACTTCCACTCAAAATGGGTAAAGGCTGTAGGGTTCACACGGGTATCCTCCTTTCGGGTTTGAATCCAAGAGTCCTCCACATGATCACTGATCACTCTATCAGTCCACAATAACTGTACGGCTAAAGCTCCCAAAAATGCGCTGCTCCCATGAATCTCTAGCCTAAAGTCAAATTGACTAAGAGTGAGAAGATCTCGATACAACGAGCACCTCAAAGCTTAAACCCTATGACTACGCTTCCTACTCAATGTGTCTGCTACAACGTTTGCATTGCCCGGATGATTCTGAAGTGCGAATTCGTAATCCTTAATAAACTCTACCGACCACCAATACCTCTGATTGAGTTTCTTTTGGGAGAAAAGATACTTCAGACTCTGATGGTCTGTGAATAGTTTGAACTGACCTCCATAAAGATAATGTCTCCATGTCTTTGGTGCGAAGACTATTGCTGCCAACTCCAAGCCGTGTGTGGGATAATTCTGCTCATGAGTCCTCAGCTGCCATGAAGTGTAAGCTACTACTCTCTAGATCTGTATCAAAATGTATCCTAATCCCGACAAAGATGCATCCATGTAGATGACAAAAGTCTTATCACTATTCGGCATGATCAAAACCAGTGTCGTAGTCAACTTGGTCTTTAAAGTCTCAAAAACTTTCTAGCACTCTTGCCCCAAACAAACTATATACCCTTCTTCATAAGGTGTGTTAATGGGGTAGCAATCCTTGAAAAGTAGTGGATAAACTTTCTGTAGTATCCCGCGAATCCCAAAAAGCTGTGAATCTCTGTAACGGTCTTCGGCGGCTCCCAATCAAGGATGACCTTGACTTTGGTTGGATTAACTGCAATGCCCTCCTTGCTAATGACATGGTCCAAAAATCTGACCTCTGATAACCAAAACTCACACTTACTAAACTTAGCATACAACTAGTGCTCCCGCAAGTTCTGCAATGCCAATCAAAGATGTTGCTCATGCTTCGCCTCCGATCTCAAATAAATGAGGATGTCATCGATAAAAACAATCAAAAACTAGTCCAAATATGGACGAAAAACCTAGTTCACAAAATCCATGAATAACGCGGGTGCATTAGTTATCCCAAATAGCATGACAAGGAATGTGAAGGACCCATATCGAGTCAGAAATACGGCCTTGGGAATATCTATCTCATGAACCTGTAACTGATGATAGCCAGAATAAAGATCTATCTTTTATAAACACTATACTCTCTGCAATTGGTTGAATGAGTCATCAATCCTCGATAGTGGATACCTATTCTAGATGGTGACCTTATTCAACTCATGATAATCTATGCACAAATGCATGCTATCATCTCTCTTCTTCATGAAGAGGACCGATATTCCACATGGAGAATGACTCCGGTGAATGAAACCCTAAGCAATGAGCTCTTATAACTAAATCTATAGCTCCCTCATCTTAGTATGTGTCATATGATAAGGCGCACGGGAGATCGGTGTTGTGCTTGGCTGCAACTTGATGTAGAACTCAACCTATCTCACTAGAGGTAATCCAGGTATATCCTAAAAGACATCCTGATACTCTGAGATGACTCTGATCTTACACAAATTAGCACCCTGATCTCAAAATATCACCTCCTCGACGTATACCAGAAATGACTCCACAAACTGGTTACCCTGTGAGGTCGCTATAACTAACTCGGTCCTATCGGATGCTCACAAGTTTACTGTTTTTGCAAAACAGTCAATACTGACGTAGTAGGATGATAACCAATACATACTAAGAATCACATCAAACTCAGACATATGCAAAATAATCAAATCAATAATGAACTCAGACTCGTCTAATCTGATAACGCATCTCCTACAGATATTCTCTAAGAGGGACACTTCTCCCAAAGGAGTGAAAACTGACAGGGGAATATCTAAAGGCTGTGCTACAAGCTGGAGTCTAGTCATGAAAGCATAGGAGATGAAAGAATACAAAGTTCCTGAATCGAAAAGAATACAGGTGAGGAAGGAGTTCACAAGAAACATACCTTCCACTACAGCCCCGCTTGCACCGTGATCATGCGGTACGATTGCATACACTCTGCCCAAAGCAGTGGTCTGCTACACTGAAGGCTCTTCGGTATATGGGACTATCTATCCCTGAGGAATCTCCTGGATAGCTCGCACCTACCCCTCAATCCTCGGAGCTGCTAGAGGTGCCTCAAGTCTCAGCTGCTAACCCTGGCCTCGGTCCTATCCACAGCTCTACTGCTGCTGACCCTGATTCTTGCCCTGCTGTCTTCCTGCTAGTGAACTACGGCATTCTGTGGCTCTGTGTCAAAACTTGTGGTAGTAAAAATAAGCGTTCTAAAACCTGACCTACCACTACGCCCTCTGATCCTGCTAAGGTCCCTTCTTATGAGGGCATTGCTGTTATGAACCCTTTCCTTGCTACTGGGGTCTGCCAAGTCCTGAAATGGTCTCTTTCCCTTTCCTTTGTCTCTGGACTACCCTGCTTTAGGATTCCCTTCCTTTCCCTTCTGGAACATAGCCATCTCGATCTCCTGTGATATAGCGGCATCGGCAACCTCCCACACTGAATGAAATCGCCAAGACACTAAGTAGCGACGTAAGCTCGGGGAAGTCCAATCAAGAACATTTGAGCCTGACACTCTCCAGTCTGCCACATGCCCATGAACCTAAGAAAATCCACAAACTATCACTCATAATCAGCTATATTCATATCTCCCTGCTCTAACCGAGCTAATTCCAACTCCTTCCCGGCTTTCGCCGTCGCTGATAAATACTACTCTTCAAAGAAATTGATAAATCCTCCCAGGAGAGTGTCATATATTGCTCTGGAGTGAACTAAAGTTGGTACCATCCTCCTGCGTCACCCTTAAGGCTGAATGTTGCTAGCCTCTGCTATTATACTGTGTCCACATTAAGCATATCTAAAATATTCCCCACATCTTCCTTCCACTTGTGCGCCGCAAGTGAATCCGATGTGCTATGAACCTCTGGTACTCTCATCTTCTGGTACCTCTCTAGTAAATGGATCCAAGGCTCCTACTTCATTGCCCCATCAACAACTAGTGGTAGTGTTACTGCTGGCGACTCTTCTGTAATAGGTACATGAGCTGCTGGTGGCGGCACCATTAGAGATGGTGTCACTAGCAGAACCTGATTCACTGTCTGCTCCTCAGTCGCTGTTAACCGGGCTGCAAGTGATGTTATAAGGTTGATCAGGTATTGTAGAGCCTGCTATGGCTCGACCTCTGGATCATCTTGCCTAGCTCCCTGAGAACGGGTTCCTCTACGACTACGTCCTCTTCCTGACATCTAAAATTCAGGAGTAGAGCTTATAAGACATAGTAAATAAGACCTCAAGCAAAATAACATGACATATATCAATAGTTAAATGTATCACATATCATTCACATAAATAGTTTTCAATTACGTGAGATAGTTATCATTAAAAAAATTGTAATTTTTAAGGTATACGTATAACATCCTTACTCAATGTAGGAATTCCTAGTGGACTCTACGCATGAATCCTAGCAAACTTTATCCTAGCTCAATGATTCGACACAAGATAATCCTAAGGATGCTAGAACTAGAGCTCTGATACAAACTATGATGCCCCTGGTTTCACACAAGGCTGCAGTCCAAGGTGAATCTAAAGAGGTCAAACCTGCCATGTACTTATACAGTGCAACATACGTTCACCATCACAGTAATATCTCTCTAGTAAATAAGTGTAGGTACAAAGTAGATAGGGTAAAGATGACAGTACAATGAATATGATATAGAGAAAAAGATATCCAAATAATTAAAATCATGTGCCAACTGAATAAAACGAAGTAAATCTGATAAACCGAAACAAATGTGTAATATCTCAATACATGATATCAAATAAAATAGTATTAGGCATTCAGTCTTTACAAAATATACCACAACTCTAAATATCTAAAAATAAACAATGGCAAATGTGGAGCACAAATGACTACTAATAATATAAGATGGTGAGCTAAACTGCCTCTCCATCAACCTGCGACTCTCCAGACGCCTAGTTTGCTGCCTGAAAAGAAGAGAAAAAACGAGCGTCAAAGTGCTAGCGAGATCATCTCTAGCGCACCCAGGGGAGGGCGTGAGGAGTATATAAAAAAATACAAGTTAGTACATATAGATATAAAATCATCTATCCTAAACTAAGTGGAAATTAAGATTTAGAAATCCACAACACAAGAATTAGTACGTCGAGCGAAATAATCCAAACAAGGAAACCCTCATGTATATATCATGTCTCAAATTGTGAACCGCTAAATCCCAACTCAAAAATTCTAAGAATAAAATAAACAATAAATAAAAGTCAATACTGCACCAAACATCATTCGATACAAGTCATGTCAAAATCCTCACACTACCCTCGGGTAGTTGGCACAAACACAAATATAATATCCCGGTCAAGGAAACTAACATAGATTATACCGTGTATTGACAACCTCAGTACTATACCCTACTCTCGGGTAACTAGCATGGGAGCATGAATGAAATCTATGTAATTCTCTAACATAAACAATATCATGTGGCATCACGCACCTTACTCAATCGTTTTGCGAAAATAGGCATATATCACTCTATTCTCTAAAACAATGATGCACAACGGAGTGTAGTCTACTGCGGTCTCATTGTAGTATACCTACTAACCACCCTGAGTGTAGTTTACCGTGGTCTCATTATGATATACAAACTAACCCCACTTAAGCATCCAAACTATCATGAAATACAATATGTGTCACTCTCTATCATGACAAGTCAAAATATAGTATTACGTGCCTCTAAACATGAGTGAGTGCTCAAATTCCAATACGCATACTCTCATATACGACGCACGTATATCGATGTGTGATTTGTACTTTGTGTGTACGAACAAAACATATAAAATAAAACCAATATGCACAAAATAACCTAGACCAGTCGACCGATCATATGTCATCGGTCGACTGATGGTTTGTTTATGACGTGCACAAATGGCCTTATCGGTCGACTGATGGCTTATGCCCAGTCGACCGATCAGAGGCAAGCCAAAGTCCTGTATGACAGCATCAGTCGACTGACCAATCATGATCGGTCGTCCTATCATAGCGAAAAACCCAGTTTTTTGAATAAAGTTAGATATTCGCATAAATTCATCATAAATCAAAATTTCTTAATAAAACTCATATATAAAACTTTAAATCAACATATTTATGGTTATTTCTATTGTATGAAAACACGAATACAAATTTGGGAATAAATCTAAAACCCTAACTTGATAATACTTGTAAATTCAACATGAAATAAAAATCCAATTTGTAAAGTCTCATGTTTACCTCACTTATAATAAGAAATTAAATTTAAGAATCTATCCCATAACTTTTTAAATTGAAAAGATTAAACATTTACATCATGTATGTTTAAAGATATGATCTTTTTCCTTCAAATAGATTTTTAGAATCAATCAAATACTAAAATAAAACCAAAGAAAATAGGGGATGGGTTTGGAGGAGATGAAACTCACCTCAAAACATGCTGGACTCCCCTAAAAGTGCAAGAAAACAGGTTCTCCTTCGCCAATCAACAACGATCTCGCCCTCTTCTCGGTATTTACTTCACAAAGCTCTTAAAAACCACCGCAATAAATCTATGGTTTGCTGAGGGGAGGGGGTGGCTGCTAGAGTTTAGAAATATAATGTAAAAGAGAGATTTTTGTGAAATATATCCATATATATATAGGCAAACCTGAAACAATTCAAAAAGACCCAAGTCCAAACCAAACTGGGAATCTTCTTGCACACCCGTCAGTCGACTGATGGCTTTCCATCAGTCGACTGATGATCTCCTATTAGTCGACTTATAGGCAAGCATAAGTCTATAAGTCGACTTACCAAAGGTATTTTCTAGCCTACAGGTTTTGCATGTGTGTGCATGTTTTCACTTGCTTTGTGCATGTTTATCACTTGTATATTCTCATATAACACTTAATTGATCTTAAATCAATTACTAACATACTCATTCATCCATTAATGATATTTATCATAATAGAACTCATTTATTACTATTTACCATAGTATTTTTAAAAATTACGTGGTTTTACAACATGTTCCCTCAAGACTCTAGGATCGACAGGAATGGCCTGAGAACAGATTACCAAGAGTCTCTCCATTTCAGCATTGAGCTTCGAAACCTGAGAGTCCCACTTCTTGATCAACTCGGTTAGATTAAGCTCAAGCTCCTCCTTTTGTATTGAGCTACCTCTAAACAGACTTGAGCCAGAACAATGGTCACCTTAGCCTCATCGATTATCGCATCCTTTTCTTGGCTAGCACCTTGAAGCTTCATGTGATGACCATCAGCCGACGCAATGCTATCATTCAAATTATGGACTTTCACACTAATCCACTCTATTTTTGCATGGGCAGATTCACTAGTCTTACGATGAGTTACTAGCAAGCAACGAAATTCGACCTCAACAATACCCTCAAGATAAGCCGTGTGAAGCCCATACTGAATTCAATTTTGTCGATCGCCATCTTGAAAGGTTCAGTGTGGGCAAAACTAGCAAATGACGTCAAAATACCCAGCTGATCCCTCAGCAACTTGAGAGTACGGGCAGATAATGCTCTCTTGGAATTCAAGGCGGCCACGACACTCTATTTAAATAATCTCAGTAGAATCTCTATCAAGGTCTTGACCTCCACCTCCACCAAGTCCTCGAGATTAGGGGATTAAGGAACCTCAAAGAAAATCAAAGGTCCTGCTTTAGTAGAGACCACCATTACATCTGTAGTAGTTGGGAGACAGTAGGCGTGACTTGTATTTGTTCGTTGCCTGACATGAGGTACGGTGCTAGCGTCACCAAGATGTTTGAGATGGTAGATGACATCGTTGTCATCATAGCCATCACCGTGATCGTAGGCACATCCATAGGTACAACTTCAACACACATGGATTAGAACTCTGATTGGTATATGAGGTTAAACTGCTCCCTACACTCCGATGAGTATACGAGTATAAATTGTTTCTCTATGCTCCAATGCCTTAAGAGCTTAAACTTTATAAACTCTAATAGATACATGGGTTTAAAGTGTTTTCCATGCTCCAATGCCTCAAGAGCCTAAACTATGGACACCAAGAATCTCCCTAGCTCGGTTGAGATGATGGAATACTCAAGCTACGTACGAGAAAAAACTATGGTTAAACATTTGGCTAAGCTCCAATAACTATGCCAACATCTATCTATGCTCCAACAGTTACGCCAAGTTCCAGCTATGCTTCAGTAGTTACACTAGCATTCAAACACGTTCTAGTAGCTTCGATCTAAATATAGGCTCCAAACAAAGAAGTGGGTGGAATCTTAACAACAAGCACTTCAAAATGCAACCTAGCATTCAACCAAGATGAGTCCAAGGATGAAAAGCTATGTTCAACAGTACACTTCTGGCAGCCTAGTAGTCAAATGGAGATATTTCAGCCTAAGAAAGATGACCAAAGATACACTCAACAATACACCTATGGTGATTACCCAAATTATTTTGTTCCCTGTTACAAGTTTGAATACAGGATCACAAAAACATTGGAGGGGGTCTTGTAAACAATTAAAATATACTCAACTGGAACAATATTGAGTCCAAGTTCAAGAAGTAAACACACATGGGTAGACACTTCAAATGAGCTCAAGCATCAGCATATGGTAGGCTGCAGCAGAGTTCACTTGGATCACATGCGAATATAATTACATCCGAGTTAAAGACAACTTGAGTCTGAGTCAATCCTCAAGCTAGACTCTGGGTTGAGTCGAAAGGCTTCCTCAAGTCGGCCAAGTCAATAAACAAGTTCAAGTTAGATTCTAAGTCAAATTTAAACTTATCAGCAAAGCTCGCCCAAGCCATAGCGAAGCTCGACTAAGGCATAATGAAGCTCGCTATAAACTTCACCCACATAGTCCACATGGGATGTAGGCATCTAAAATTACCTATGAGATCCCGCACGTAGCTCGAAACGAAGAGTGGGAGAGTCAAGAAGGGTTTTCCAATCGACCGCTACGTACGCTGGTTAGCTTGTGCACGTCAATCAGCTCGAGCACGTTAGTCAACGTGCGCATGTCGGTCAGCCCACGCACATCAATCATCTTGCATGATTCGGTCAGCACGTGCATGTTAATCATCTTGTGCGTGTCTGTCAGCCCATGCACGTCAATTAGCTCGCGCGTGTCGGTCAGCCCGCACATGTCAATCAGCTCCCACGTGTCGATCAGCCCGCGTATGTTAATCAGCTCGTCCGCGTCGGTCAACCCGCGTACGTCAATCAGCTCATGCGCGTCGGTATGCCCAAGCACGTCAATCAGCTCACGCATGTCAGTCAGCCTGCGCATATCAACCAGTTTACGCGCGTTGGTCAACACGCGCACGTCAATCAGCTTGTGTGCGTCGGTCAGCCCGCACACGTCAATCAACTCGCATGCATCAGTCAATGCGCACACATCAGTCAACGCGCTTGTCTGGCAGCCCTAAGTGACCGATGCGTTCATCGGTCAGCCCCTTAGCGAAGCGTAAAAGCCAACGAGTTGACTAAATATACAAAACGATGGAGAATACAGGTCCGGGAAGGTCGGGAAACACCAAAAAGCGAAAAGCGAGAGCGAAAATGCCTCGGAAACCATGCTCGCACGGGTCACCCAATGATGAACCACGGTGGCACAGGTCACCCACAAGTGACCCGCGCCCACGCGGGTCACCAGTGCCCGATGCGCAGATTTCACCTCTATACGTGTTTTTGACGGTTTAAAGCGGTTTTCACAAGATTTATCTATTCCAGGGGTTCCCAACTGACTTGATATCATCTATAAACGTGGTTAGGCTATTATTGACTAAAGATAAGGCCAAATCAATCATTCTCATCCAAATATCAGCATCCAAGGCCTATAAATATAAGCCTAAGGCCTCCATTTTACAGATCTGGAAATCTGAGGGCGAAGTGCTGTCAAATTGGGGAGTGGAGCATGAATTTTAGAAGAGTTAGCAGATCTCAACGGAGTTCCTCAACAAAAAGAGAGTTCGAGAGATCTGAGACTTGTTTTCCCCTTATTCTTCCAGATTTAAGCTTAGTCTTAATCTTGAGAAGCGCTGTAATCTCACTTGGTCGGGATTATCGCTGCTATAATTACTTCCTTCGTAAAGTAAGAGCATTGGTTATCAATCTTCTGCTAACTGGATCTGATCTGTAGGTGGTCCATGGATAAAGTGAAGGCAACTAATGAGTTGCAACTACCAAGAAACCTTAAGGAACTCAGAGGATTACAAGGACGATTGGCCTATATCTGTCGGTTCATCTCGAACCTTTTAGGGAAATGCCAACCATTATAGGCTCACAAAGAAGGGCGTATCATTCGTTTAGGACCACGATTGTCAAAAAGCGTTCGAGGATATCAAAGAATATCTCTCAAAACCCCCTGTACTCATTGCACCGAAATCAGGCAAACCATTCTTGATATATGTCAAGGCGACGAGCCACTCGTTAAGTGCATTACTTGCACAAGACAATGACAACGGTCATGAACAAGCAGTATATTACTTGAGTCGGACCCTTGTGGGCGCCGAATCCCAATATCCAATGATTGAAAGGGAGTGTCTCGCCTTAGTGTTCGCTATTCAAAAGATGCGGCACTACTTGGTTGGACAGACTATTTACATTATTTCCAATGTTAACCCGGTCTGTATATTCATGACGCAGCTGGCTTTCATGAATTAGCGGTTAGCGAAATAAGCCCTGCTCTTGTCCTAATACGACTTACACTTTAAACAATAGATGTCTGTCAAAGGACAAGCTATTTGTGATCTCCTAGCGGCTAACCCAACCACGAATATTGCCGAAGTATATGACGATCTGCCAGATGAAACCCATGAAGCCAACGTAACTTTCTATCAACAGGTGTGGCGTTTGTACTTCGATGGTGCTTCTCGAGTAACTAATGTAGCAAGTTTCCCCGGATGTTCTAAGATTTCCTTCGTAGTTGGAGTTGTCTTAGTTTCTCCGGGAAAACATGTGATGCCTCGAGGCTACTCGCTGACCGAGCCGTGCTCAAACAACATAACCGAGTATAACGCATTGCTTATTAGGTTCAGTTTTGCTAAAGAGCTGGGGGTCAAATATCTCGAAGCTTTCGGTGATTCTCAACTAGTAGTTAAACAAGTTCTAGGAGAGTATGAGGTCAGAAATCAGGATTTGATGTCATACCATAAGGTGTCTGTTGAGATGGTAGAATCATTTGAAGGATTCTTCATTGAGTACATCCCACGCTTACAGAATGCATACACAGATGTGCTAGCAGCATTGGCAGTGTCTCTGGCACAGCCTCCCGAAATGGAGCAGTTTGTTACGGTAAGAACTCACCAGCTCTTCGTACCAATCTACGATATAGACAATGGAGAGGAGAGTCCTAAAGAAGTGCATTCAACCCAAGTTGATTTTGAACCCCGAGACTAGCGTTTTCCTATCATAGGTTACGTCTTGCACGAGATCTTACCAGAAGATATGAAGGAAAGGGACACAATCCGATGGAGAGCACCGAGATTCTACTATAACATAGAGAGTCGAATGCTATATCATTAGGGGTACGATGTTTTACTATTATGCTGCCTATCGACTAAAAAATCGGAAGAGGTCATTAGGGAGATGCATGAAGGAGTTTGTGGTGCACACCAACCTAGCCCTAAACTTTATGATCGTATCAGAAGGATGGGATACTTTTGGCCAACAATGATCAAAGACGTAGTCGCGTATGCCCGAAAGTGTCATGCGTGTCAAGTACACGTGAATTATATGCACTAACCCTCGGAGCATCTACACCCTTCGGCTAAATCATGGCCCTTTGAGAGCTAGGGAATGGATATTGTTGGTCCTATAAATCCCCCGTCGGTCAAAGGCGACTGGTTCATCCTGGCAATTACTGATTATTTCTCTAAATGTGCTAAAGAGATTCAACTCAGAGAAGTTAAGACAAACAACATCGTGGCATTCATCAAGCACCATATTATCTACCGGTAGAGTGTCCCAAGGCGAATCATACATGATAACGGTCTTTAGTTTGTTAGCAATGCCTTCATCATATTTTGTAAGAAGTTTAAAATTCAAGACGTCTTGTCAATAGTTTACAATCCTATAGCAAATGGATTGGCTGAATACTTTAATAAGACTATCATAAAGCATTTGTCGAAACTTATGGAGACTAATAAACGAGATTGGAATGATAAACTTGGCAAAGCTCTATGGGCCTACCACACCACAGTTCGCACACCTACTGGCACAACCTCGTATTCTCTGGTGTACGGGTGCGAAGCCGTCCTTCCATTGGAAATCCAATTTTCATCTCTTTGGATTGCTCTTGCTATAGAAATGACGACCGAAGAATAATATCAGAAACGTCTCGAAGAACTAGAGATGCTCGATGAAAAGCATTTGGAAGCTCAACAGCATATCGAGTTCTACCAAGCCAGAATTTCCCGAGCTTTCGATAAAAAAGTTCGACAATGGAGTTTTAAGGAAGGAGACTTGGTCTTAGCAGTTGGACGGCTAATGATCCTTAATTCCAAGAAGAAAGGTAAATTCAAACTCAAATGGGAAGGACCATTTGTGGTAGAGATAGTCTATGCAAACGGCGCATATCGCCTTATTACCGAGGAGGGCGCCCGGCTTATGATGCTGATAAACAGTAAGTTCCTAAAAAGTACTACCCTTAGTACATTCAGGACAACCCATGTATAGGGAAGTTCCTAGAAGAATAGTACATGTGGTATTCTTAGGGATAACCCTGTTACTACACAAGTGATAAATAAGAAATCCACGCTTAGACTCTGATTGTCTTTAAAGTTGGAACATGTCTTATTGTTAATATCGAACTCACCGACTCTCATGAATTCTTTTGCTGAGACGAGATTCGACTATTTTGACAGATCAACCTTTCCTCACAAAATCTCCTACTGATCAAACCAATTGACGGTGGGTCCAACAAAATTCCTATCCGCTAATTTTTGGTAATTTTAAAACTTGACGTGTTAAGTCCTGATCACTTAACATCGAAATTCTCCATTGAGTGGTAGTACAAGTAGGCATTCTCATTGCTATATATATTCCACTCTCATTACTTTCTTGGTCAAACGTATAAAAGTAAGGGCCAAAGCCAGAATCTCCTCTTGATTCCTTCCATGAATGAGAGGTCCACTTTCAATTTAAGCAATCAAACCTATAAAAGTTAGGATTGCCTACAACCTTACTTGGTCAAACCTGCAGATAGTTAGGACCAAGATCGGATTATCCCTTTCGATAAACAAAAGGCTTCCACCTTTTCCTTTTTCAGCCAAACCTATAAAAGTTAGGGCTGGAATCAAAATTTCACCTCAATAAATAAGGAATTCTTTTCTTGGATTAAGCAACCAATCCTATAAAAGTTAGGGTTGCTTAAACCTTTTCGATTCTCGGAGTGGAGATCCCACTCTTAGTTTTACCGTTCCGAATTCTGGGGGTGGAGATCCCACCTCGAGTCTCCTTTGTAACTGGGGATAGAATATAAAATTCTTCCTCTTTAGTTTTGAGAGATAGGATATAAAATTCTTCCTCTCTGGCATCAGGTTTATCTTTTCCCTAAAAAAGACATAATTCTTAACTTTAAATCCATGCACTTCATGCACCGGGGATTTTATCTTGATCCCTAACTCGAGATAAGCCTACATCTAACACACGTTGCCGGTTTAGTCTTTCACCGAGTAAAAAAAACACCAGAATCCAAGTCT
Organism: Asparagus kiusianus; assembly: GCA_022839385.1. Taxonomy (NCBI): domain Eukaryota; kingdom Viridiplantae; phylum Streptophyta; class Magnoliopsida; order Asparagales; family Asparagaceae; genus Asparagus; species Asparagus kiusianus. Next base: position 67,244 of record BQKN01061001.1, on the reverse strand, counting down.
AGGAACTTTTATCTCGAATCCTAAGTAGGGATAAGTCAGCGCCTAATACGCATTGTTAGGTGTCATATTCCTGTAAGAAATGGTGAAGTCTATGAATTCAAAATCATAGCATCAAGTCTAAGAGAATTAACTCTCCTAGCATAGCGTTACATGTAAAACGGGTTTTAATAATTCACATGCTAGCCCGATTCAAACGGTAATCGATAAAGGCACATCAAATCCGTTGAAGGCTGGGGGTTTGTCAAAAAAATTCTAAGTCTACGTCTAACACTCGTCGCTGTTTAGTCTTTCACCGATTGAAAAAGATACCAAAGTCCAAGTCTGGAGAATTTTATCCC
>BQKN01061001.1:20815-56773 GCA_022839385.1 Asparagus kiusianus | reverse complement strand
TGGCCAAGTTAAAATATTTGCAAAATATTTATTTGACCTCTGAAAAATCTAAAACTTTGTAAAATGTTTTTGATACTAAAAACAAACTGTTTGAAAAAAGAATTTTACAGATAGGTCCTCGTATTTGTGAAAAATAGGGTTTTGTGAAAACGGCTTAAAAGCTTAAAAAAGAAAACATGTGTGTGAGTCCCAATAGCTTCAAGTAAACACAGTGACTCTTTGCCTACATTCTAGCACTAGAGAGAAACATAAAGGAAAGCTAATATCCTCATATTGAAAGCAATACTTGAGCTTTGATTAGCTTGAATCGGATGAAGCTTTTATTCGAGTTTGTCGTTCTTGAATTAACGTTGCTTCATCTCTTGGCCTCCTCCTCCTTTGGATATCATCGTTGTAGCATATATTCCATCCATCCTCCATTTATGGTACTAACGAGCTTGATAAATAGATTTACTACATTTTCACTCAATAAGCCATTAGTACCGATAATGGTGGTTGTAAGAACATCATCAAAACATAAGGGCTAACAACTCATAGGATGAGTCATTCATGTCATGAACACATTTCACTCTATAAATATAAGCTCTCTTTCTTATGGAAAGGTTAATGAAAAATTCACTAAGTGGTTTTTTCCATAAGAGAATAAAAGAAAGCTCTCCTCTTACTAAACTTTAGCAATCTTGAGTAAGAGGAAGTAGTAGGATTTTATAGTACCCCCGGGTGGATATCTTACCTTGTGTCTCAAGAAGACTCCGATTTTATCAAGCCCACTTGAAGACTTGGAGATCCACTACGATGAGATTTTCTACTACAAGGAGCAAGATCTAGGGGTTATTCGATCTTCCATCGAATCATGCTTCGAAAGTATGACTTTTTAACTCTTGTATGCTCTCTTTAATATAGGGATTATGTTAGATTTAATTAGGATGGTCCTATTATGTATTTCATACTCTCTACATGCTTAGTAATTTTATACATACAGTATTCTGCTGCGTATTTTGCATGTATTTAGCACGAACTTCCTTCACATGACACACGGTAAGACCCCACAAAGGAAATAGAACGATCGAAAACTCAAAGTGGAAAACGATATGATAACCGAAATGACAAAAGAACGTGCAACTGAAATCCAACAAAATTAAAATGCAATCCACTACTAAAATATAATAATCAGAAGAATCCAAAAATCTAACGGGTAACGAGATCATGCAGCAAGCAATCAGAAATCATCCAAGTAACAGGATCATACACTAGATGGAATTAATACTTAAAAATCTACAACAAGAGACGTAGTACGTCGAGCGAAATAATCCAAACAAGAAAACCCTCATGTATATACCATATGTTTGAAATTGTAGATAATTAAATATTAATCCCGATCTATGTATGAAAAGAAATACAACCGACCTACATTTCACAAGAAATCATACCTAGCCAAGAAACAATGTCATGTAACTAACCATCCTAAAACTCACTGGTCCACATCTCACATAAAGTTAACATTCATATCATCGGATAACTGACTTTTCACAAATCCTCTATGTGCATCCAATGCCACTACACGAATCGGTCAGAGGACTACACGTAATCCGATCTCGGCCTGGTTCAAACTCAGGCAAAGCTCAGGTGACGAAACGGGTTACGGACTAAAGTGACTACACGAATTCACTTTGACCGAACAACCAACCCCAGTTACTACACGAATTCACTGGCACGAGCTAGAAGATACATCAACAGTCACATCCAAGCACATGAACATTAACTTTCTCATCCCAACTCTTCTCATTTTTCTAATCAACAGTCATATTCCATACTGAAACTCTGGCTTACCACCTAAACTCAGTCAACACACCCACACATGTCACTAGGTCTGTTCATGATGCACAAGGCCACTAAATCATGAACTACTAAGGCTCTCAATCATAACAAGGAGATATTAATAACTCTAATCATGCGCAATAAAACATGGTATGTCAGAGAATCAAAATTAAGAATTATAAATCATGAAAAGCAACTACGTAGTTCAGAAAATAATCCCTTTCCCAAAATGAGTTCTTTCAAAATAATCCATTTTCAAAATAAATTCCTTTAATTTATTTATATTTATTCCAAAATAATTTTTTTTCCAAGATGATTCCTTTTAAATTATTATAATTTTCCAAAAACTATTATGTTCTTAAATAAATTCTTTTCAATTAATATATTTATCTAAAAATGATTCCACTACTGAATTAAATTCTTTTAAATCACAATTGTTCTAAAAATACTATTTATCATATTGTTATGATTATCTAATATTGTTCATCAAACAACCCACGCAGATAAATACGTCACAAATAAACTATGCGAAATAATTTATAACAGGTATACAATTCAGATATGAGCAAGAGGGATCTTACCTGCGAGACCAAGGGGTCTGTGGACGAGGCGACAAGGGTGCTACAGAGATGGATCTGGACTAAAGGGGGTTACGATGTCAGTGAGAATAGATAACAACGACGGATCTGACGGTTGACTTGTGGAGCTAGACAACAACATTGGCGACGGGTTCGACGGTGCGGGGATCTCGGCATGGCTACGGGTCCGCAGTTGGCGACAAGTGGCGAGGAGGTGCTCAGTACGGATAGACTCGGATCTGGGTTGTTGGGCTAGCTCAGGAGGCAACTGCGATGGAGGTTCGTCGGATTTAGGCTACCGGAGAACGGCAAGGGGCAGCGGGGAAGTGAGGTGGCTACCGCAGGGGTTGGGTTCAAGGGGCTAAGGGGGAGCTCGGCAACAGGGTTGGGGCGACGTGAGATCAGAGGCGGCGGGCGCAGATAGGGGTGGTGGTCGGCGACACTGGCCGGCAATGAAGGGCGGAGAGGCTGCGGGTGCGGTTGGTCAGAGGTTGAATATGAAGTGGAGGCTATTGATGGTTGTGGTAGTGGTGGTTGATAGAGGTGGTGCAGGCGGAGAACAGCGATGGGTAGGAGCGGTGTTCGGCAGAGAGGGGAAGGCAGGGCGGTAGTCGGTAGAGCTCTGGTCAGAGCTCGGGGCGGCGAGCTTTGGGATGGGGAGTTGACGCGAGCGACGGTAGGTGTTTGTGATCAGGCGGGGGCGCGGGGGAGGCCGAGCAGCGCGGCTGGCGGGGAGTAGGCTCAAGGATGGCGGCTACGAGGGTGGAGTGGTCGACGGGCGTCCGAGGCATGGCTTGTCAGAGGAGAACGAGAGGGGGAGAGAGAGGAAGAGAGAGACTGTGGTGGCGGCGGTCATGAACAGAAAGGAAGAGAGAAGAGAGAAAGGAGAGGGTTATTTATTTATATATATTATATTATATTATATTAGGGTTAGGGTTAGGGAATTAGACAAAAAATAATTAAAATAAATAGTTACGGGTATTTAAAAATTAAACTAATTACGTGAAAATTATCTACACACCAAAATATACCAGTTGTAGTATTACAACTTATAATACGTAACAATAAAAATAATACAAGAAATTACACAATTAAACAAGAATAATTAATAGAAAATATAATACTTATATTTAAAATCAAATAATTATGAAAGAATTATCTATATAATAAAACGTATCAGTTGTACAATACAACCGATAATATGCGACAATAGAAATAATACAACAAATTATACAAATAATACGTAATTAATAATACAACGTATTATATGAAATAATATGTAATAATAAAAACAATACAACGTATTATTCAAAAATAATATGTAATAGTATTAATAATACAATAGATTAATTCCAAAAAAATTTATCACATAAAATTAATTTATAAATATTAATTTCATTTAAATAAATATAAAACTTGGACTTTAAATCATAAAAATTTGTAAAAATTTGAGAAAAATATAAATACTCTTTTAAAAATCATAATTAAATATTTTAAAATACCAAAAAATTATTTTAATTAGTATCAAAATTTATGGTCCTTACAAAATCAAATTGGGGCGATGAAGAACCAACCACCCCATCAGATAGGTGTAAGGGAGCTCTGCCTTCGCCATAGGGATATTTTCGGAGGGAGTCTCCTCCGTCTGAGTAAAAGCCGTGACCACTTGACGAAGCCCATGATGTATGTCGGCAATCATTGCTGGCAAAAGAGATAAGCTCCTTCCGTAGGCAAGCTAGACAGCGGGAAATAACACCTCTATCGGCAAAGCGTCTGAGGTCTGACATGGCACCACGCACTTCTTCAACCAAAGTGCGATATAACCGGCCAACAATGTCTTGGGGTGAATGGACTTCTCCGCTTGCAATAAGAAAGTCTTAAACTTAGTCCCCATAGAGAATCTACCTTGGGCACTCGCAATGGTGTAGGATCAGACATCACATTTCTCAATCAATTTATTGATTTCTGAGGGAGTTAGCAGTTTTAGCTCACAAATAGCTTCGTCGGATTTCTCCAAATTCTTGAATAGATAACCCGAGAATTTCTTCAAACTTATTTGAGGAGACTTCTTCATTGTAATTGGGTTAGTTCTGACTAAGGCTATCTGATAGTGACACATGAGTTACCACAACGTGCGTATCGAGCAAGCTTGTGGATTTTCAATTGAAGTAACTCCCGATTAGAGGGAAAATATTCCTGATACGGCATATCTCCCATTTGTAGTCCGGAGACTTTATGCATCTCATGGAAAGGTAGTCTTAATTTCCTGTTCTGGGTAAGAAAAGTGTTGGTATCTGGATTGTACAGCTCTACTAATCCCGTGAAGTGGATAACATTCACCGGCAATCCGTATTGGGTGGTACAAATAGCTTCATGTAATCTTATCAACTTTAATTCACCACCCCATCGGTGTAGGACATAACCTATCATCCTGCACCCACCATGATTTATCTGAAGAGTGAGACCAGCCATAACACCTGTAATTTTTGATAGGTAGCTCCCGCTTTAGCTTGGTGAGATTATTCTTCACTATGCGAGACACTATAGGTAGCTCTCCTTTAGGCAGGTCCTCTAATCTCATCACACCGGGGTGTAATCCTATGACGTGTTTTCTACCACTGGAACCCAGGAGTAAATGGCTGGTGACGCATCTGTAAGGAATGTTGGTGTGCTCTTCTATCAGAGTCTATGACATCTGTCAAATCACTGCTTGCCCCCGTAATTCTGTTAGCAAACGATGATGAGGGAACGAAGGAAGGTATAAGCAAGTCATACCATCACTGTGTAACCACCGCTCATCTCCGAGGGCTATGACAGTTGGATCCGTCACGGAATCACCGAACATGTAATGTGTCTTCCTTAAAGGATGAGCAGGATCTGTATCTTTAGCGAACGGTGCGTCTGTAATTGACTGACGCGTGATGAGTCGACCCCCCTCCCATACCAACTTAGAAAGTTCATCTGGGAGGTCCAAAGAAAACTGAGGAGTGGGCGGAATTAACATCGGGTCATCAACGACAGTGTAATATCTACTCCTATAACCATCTATCTCGATTTGAGAAAACGACGTTGTAGGGTATTCAACTGAAACAAAGAGTGCGTATTTATTAAACACAGTTACGAAGAAATATTAAGACGACACAGAGCGTTGAACTCTTTTCACCAGTCTGTGAGATAGAGTCACTACCTTATAATTGATGAGACGATTTTAACTGTATCACGAACACATAAGAGGATGAATATTGTCACGCGAAGAGCACGGTAACGTACCCCATCTTACGAAATGTGATACGACAAAAATCACCCCATATTGCCTTAAAACACGTTTTGACCAAGCAAAACGCATCTGATAAGCATCAACCCCCACAAAGAATGATATCAGCTCTTCCCAATTGCCTCACTAAGGAGAACAAAGTGGTGATGTAATATAGAAGCGTCCACCCCCACAAAGGAGGATATCAGCTCTTTGCAAGTGCCTCACCAAGGAGAACAAAGCGGGGATACAATAGGCAATATGATATGGTAAATATTGAATTCATGAGCAGGAAATTATAAGGATTTACCGGTGAAAGACAGACACTCCCTCTCATGTGACTGAGTAGCTGAGCGACTCCTCGGAAAGCATGATCTCCTCATCAACATGGCTAATCTGCAATAAAGACCAACAGCTCAATCAGATTAAGAATCGAGATACATAAATCAAAGATTAAAAGGAAAATTATGAATCTATGACTAAAATTCTACAAAATAGAACTTTGCAGTTAAAGGTGTAATTAAACCTATACGACATTCCCAATTCAAGTTAAAGTGAGAGGAAAATCAAATATACAAAACCTAAACACTTCATACATAGCTCACATCCAGAATCAAGGATGACAATTCAAAGGCAAAATTAAGTTGAGGGTCGCAAAGTCAAACATAGGGTCTCGACCATGTCAACATGCAGATTACAAGCTCACGGAATCATCCAAAATTAGAGCATGGATATTGACTTGAGTTTCATAATCTTACATACATGAGTATAAGCAAGAATTAAGTGATATTAACTCACATAAACAACCAAACATCCCAAGGGTTCGATGTTGACAAAAAGTTCGAAGCTAAGCTTCATTCTAGCTTCAGTTGATATTCAAGCTTTAGTTCATCAATTTCAAGGCTAACAAAGCTCAAAGCTCAACAAATTAAAGTAAGGGGTTGCGGTCATACACAAAGTCAAAGTCAAGAATCAAAGCCTTGATATTTTCCCTAAATTGAGAATTCGGTTCAGTTCTCATACACAACCAAGTTCAGTGAATTTCCACACAAGTCAAGCAAAGAAATATCAGTACTTTAAGTTTACAAAATCCACTAAAAATTTGGAAGCATGGGTATCGATTCAAATCTCAAGTATGAACATGGACAACAATCAAAGGCCTCGGCTATGCATGGGTTCGAGAACTACGGATTCAATCATCAACATCAACCAAGAAAGAAGAATTCGGCTATGCATAGGTTGGAGAACTACGGATTCAATCATCAAAATCAACCAAGGCCATGTACAAGTTTGGATTCAATCATCAACATCAACCAAGGCCATGTACAAGTTCGGATTCAATCATCAACATCCACTAAGAACTTATAAAAATTTGGCCATCATTCAAGCCCAAACCCAAATTTCGGTTTTCCCTCACAATTGAAGAGCTAGGGCTTCAAATATCAAGTCATGCACACAACCAAAATATTAAAATTCGGCCATCACTCAAAGCCTAAGACCAAATTTGTTTTTTTCCACCAAATTCAAGAACTAGGGTTTCACCTATCAAGCCCAAAACTCCAAGACTTAGCCAAAGTTGAAGTGAGGACATTGAAGCTTACCTGTATTTGAAGAGGAATTGAGAAAGAGGAGAAGCTCGTCGAATTAGAACCCACAAGTGCTCGAGTCCAAGATTGGCCGAAACCCTAGTTCACAAACCCACGAATTCAGTTGGTTTTAGAGGGATTGAAGAGAAGGAGATGAGGAATTTAAAGAGGGGAGCTTTGTTCTTGTTTAGAATTCCTGAAGTGGAGGAGTTCTTGAATGAGTAGAGTTCAAGGAAGAAGAAACCGAAAGAGGTAGAAGAGGAAGCCTGGAACCAAAAAAAGATAGAAGAAAGAAGCAGGCTGGGATTGTAATCCCCCAGGCAGCACCCGACCCGTGTTCCTACGGGTCGGATTAGCGCTCGACCCGCGTGCGCACGGGTCGGATCGATCTACCCCACCCTCACGCGGGTGGGATCAATCTGACCTGCGCTCGCGTGGGTCGGATCCGCCTGACTCGCGTTCGCACAGGTCGGGTACGATCTAACGGTCGTTTTCATCGTATTCTCTCCTATTTTCACCTGCTTTTGGAATATTCGGGACCCAATTTCATATTTTTGGGTAACTTCACGGTATTTTCGCCCACTTTCGAGATATTCAGGATCTAATTTCATATTTTTGGGTAGCTTCACGACATTTTCGCCCGCTTTCGGGATATTCGGGACCCAATTTCATATTTTAGGGTAGCTTCAAGGTATTTTCGTCCACTTTCGGTATATTCGAGACCTAATTTCATATTTCTGGTAGCTTCGCAACATTTTCTCCCACTTTCGAGATATTTAAGACCCACGTATACTCCAATGGGTATACGAGTCTAAACTGTTTCCCACTTTTAACGGAAAGTTCCTGGAGAATATTAAGTATAATAATTCTTAAGGATAACTCGCCAATCTCTGATGGGTACACGAGATTAAACTGATTCCCGAAACTCCTAGGAGTATACGAGTATAAACTGGTCCTCCTCCGGGTAACGCATAACCCTAAGGCCAATGCCGATCAACGCGTAGCCCTAGGTCAACGTCGGTCTACACGTAGCCCTAGGTCAACGCTGGTCAACGTGTTATAATAAAAGTCAATGCCGGTCGATACGAAACCCTAAGGTTAATGCCGGTCAACACGTTACGATGAGAGTCGACGCCGATCGATACGAAACCCTAAGGTTAATGCCGGTCAACGCGTAGCCCTAGGTCAACGTCAGTCAACGCGTTGTGACGCTGATAATTAGTTCAAAGTCAACTCAATGACACGAGCCAAAATCAACTTACTAATTTTGATTTGAGACTTCAACAACAATCGAACGATAAACGCAGCACCAAAAGAATTTTAGCTATTCGATAAAATACTAAATAGACTAAAATGTGGAGAAGTCAAGAACTGAAACCAGTTATAGGTACTTTGACACTGATTGAAGGTAGGGGTCTATCAAAGCATTTCAGACTCCTCCATAAAAAATAAGGCTGAAACACTTTGGAGGGGGTATCTGTAGGCGTCTAAAATTGCTTATGAGATCCCGCACGCAGCTCAAAAATAGAGAGTGGATGAGTCAAGAAGGGTTATCCAATCGGTCGCTGCGCATGTAGGTCAGCTTGTGCACGTTAATCAGCTCGCGCGCGTCAGTCAAAACGCACACATCGGTCATCCCACACGCGTCAATCAGCTCGCGCGCATCGGTCAGCCCGCGTACGTCAATCAGCTCGCGTGCATCTGTCAGCCTGCGCACGTCAATCAGCTCGTGCGCGTCAGTCAGCCTGCGCACGTCAATCAGTTCCCGCGTGTCAGTCAGCCCGCTCACGTCAATCAGCTCGTGCGGGTCGGTTAGCCCACACACATCAATCAGCTCGCGCGCGTCAGTTAACGCGTGTACATCAATCAGCTCATGCGCGTTGGTCAGCCCACGCACGTCAATCAGCTTGCGCACGTCAGTCAACACATGCACATCAGTCAACGCTCTTGTCAGGCTGCCCTAAGTGACTGACGCATTCGTCGGTCAGCCCCTCAGCAAAGTGTACAAGCCAACGAGTTGACCAAATACGCAAAATGATGGAGAATACAAGTCCGGGAAAGTTGGGAAACACCGAAAAGAGAAAAGAGAGAGTGAAAAAGACACGAAACCCGTGCTCACGCGGGTCACCCAATGGTGACCCACGGTGGCGCAGGTCACCCACAAGTTTTAAAGCGGTTTTCATAGGATTTATCTATTCCAGGGGTTCCCAACTGACTTAATATCATCTACAAACGTGGTTAGGCCATTTTTGACTGAAGATAACGTAAAATCGATCATTCTTATCCAAATACCCACATCCGAGGCCTATAAATATAAGCCTAAGGCCTCCATTTTACAGATCTAGAAATCTGAGGGCGAAGTGCTGTCAAATTAGGGAGTGGAGCATGAATTTCAAAAGAGTTAGGACATCTTAGCGGAGTTCCTCAACAAAAAGAGAGTTCGAGAGATCTGAGACTTGTTTTCCCCTTATTCCTCCGGATTTAAGCTTAGTTTTAATCTCGAGAAGAGCCGTAATCTCGCTTGGTCAAGATTATTGCTGCTGTGATTACTTCCTTCATGAAGTAAGAGCATTGGTTATCAATCTTCTGCTAACTGGATCTGATCCGTAGGCGGTCTACGGATAAACCCCGGCACTGGCAACGATCCCACACAAGCAATAGGCGATAAACATCTATTGTGTGTAGTTTGAGAGAACGTTATAATTTTTGATTTAAAGTCTTATAAAAAGGCTATTTTTGAGTTTATTGTAAGCGTTTGAAGTTGTAATGGACTCATCAATAAAATCAACTTTCCACCCTAACATGGGACACATAGCAAAGTTCATCGAAGCCATAGCGAAGTTCACCGAAACTGAAGCCGTAACGAAGCTCACCAAAGATGTAACGATGCTCACCCAAGCAACAGTGAGCTTCGCCCAGTAGCCCACATGGGCTGCGTCACCTATTCTGGCGAAGCTCGCTCATGATCTCTCTTAGTGAAACTCGTCGTGGTCATTATTGGCAACACCCATAACCGTTCTCAGAAAGTTACTTTTAAGGAAGCTATTAATGACTGCTAACTCACTCATTTAAGGAGAGTTAAAAACCACTAACTCGCCCATTTAAAGGGGAGTTAATTACCACTAACTCACTAATTTAAGGGAAGTTAAGGCCCACTAACTCACCCACTTTATGCTCTAAAGCCTATAACTAGGCATGATCAACATGAAGCGAAGGGGGGAAAGAGGCGAAGGAAAGGTCTTAGCCATGGAGGGGGGAGGGGGGGGGAGAGAGAGAGAGAGAGAGAGAGAGAGAGAGAGAGAGAGGGTTCAGAGGCAAGTCAAAAATCCTATCTCTCCTCCATTCTCATTGATCTTCATAGATCATTATCATTGGCTAATCATTTGGCCTAACTGTAAGCTAAACACCCTTTCAATCCTCTGAGTTCTCTTAGATTTCTCGGGGGTTGCAATTCATGTATTGCCTTCACCTTGTCAGGATCGATGTGTATACCTTTAGTGGTGACGACAAATCTAAGGAATTTTCCGCTGGACATTCTGAGGAAAGATTTAGTGGGCTTCATCTTCAATTGATGACTCCGCATGAGATCGAACATCGTCTTCAAGTCCTTGATGTGATCTTCTTTGTTGTGGCTTTTCACAACCAAATCACCAACGTAGCACTCAACCGTTTTCCTGAGATGTTCTTGGAAAATCTTGGTCATCGCTCACTGGTACGTGGCACCTGCGTTCTTCAGACCGAAAGGCATCACTGTGTAGCAAATCATCATACCCTCGACGGTATAATGTACGGGTCTTGGTATTATAGAAGAACCTTGGTGCTCTTCTGCGGATCGATTCTCTTTCTTTTACATCCTCTGGCAAAATACCGTACTGGACGTAGTCAATGATAGGAAAACACCAATCTCGGGACTCAGACCCGATTTGAGTTGAGTTCATCTCCTTGGCGTTTATGTTTCTATCATCTTCCTCTTCGATATCCATATTGTATATGGGTATGCAGAGTTGATGCGATCTTACTGTGACTAGCAGTTCATTTTTGGGCGGCTGCGCGAGTGATACTACTAGTACTGCCAGTGCATCCGCATAAGCGTTCTGGAGGCGAGGGATGTATTCAATAAAGAATTCTTCGAAAGAATCTGCCATTTTGACGGCCTCCTGGTGGTATGGGATCAGGTCTTGGTTCCTGATTTGGTAGTAAATCTGGTTCCTGATTTGGCAGTAAATCTATTTCTGAGTTCGAGTCCGAAACTGATCTTGATTCGATCGTGATTCGTCCGAGTCTGCTCTTGGTTTGATGACTCGTTGATTCCTCAACCCGTTAGCTTGGTTCCGCACGCATTCATTCTGTTGTTTGCGTGTGGTTCGTTAGCCTCGTAGCCTCGTTAATTCGTTTCGTCGCGTATCACTTGGCTTCGGTGTTGTGGACTAACGATCGTGTCTGCATACGTCGCCCGATGGTCGGTTCGTCAAATCGGCGTCGTCGAGCTGTGTTAAGGGACCTATAGGTAGTTTTATACGCCTACAGATACCCCCCCAAAGTATTTCAGCCTCGTTCTTTTATAGAAGAGTCTGGAATACTTTGGATATGATTGTCCCATCCTTCAATCGGTAACGATAGGATATTTGAAATGGCTTCTGTTCTTGATTCCTCCAGTCCTCCAGGCTATTCGGTGCTTTGTCGAATATCTGTAAGGGTTCCGGTGCTGTATTTATTGTCTGACCGTCTGTCAGAATTTTGAACTTGAAGTCGATTCTTGATTTCCTGACTTTTTAGCTCGAGTTGGTTGCTTCAACATAGAACTGATCATCGATTAACATTTGCGACGTGTTGTCCGGCGTCTGAGCTTCATTGCGACGCGTTGTCCGGCGTCCGACACAGTTTATACTTGTATGTTTTCTGGAGTATACACAGTTTAAGCTCTTAAGGAATTGGAGCGTGGCAGATACTTGAGTCACGAGACCAATCTATAGAATTGATGCATCAATGACTCTTATTTATAGAATTTTTGGTAAATTCTCAGCCATCAACGGGTTTGATAAGCCTTTACCGACTACCGTTTGAGTCGGGCTAGCATGCGTATTGTTTAAGTCCGTTCCACATGTGACGTTAAGCTAAAAGAGTTAACCCTTTTAGTGCTACGATATTGAATACATAGACTTCGTCTTTCTCCTGTGAAAAGACTAAACAACAACGTGTATGAGACGTTGACTTAGGATTTTTGGCAAATCCTCAGCCTTCAACGGATTTGACGTGCTCTTGTTGATTACCGTTTGAATCGGGCTTACATACGGATTGTTCTAGTCCGTTCCGCATGTGACGTTGTGCTAAAGGAATGAACTCCCTTAGACTTTGTACTATGATGTTGAATACATTGACTTTACCATTTGTTACGGGAATAGGTTACCCGGCGACGCGTGTTAGGCGTTAACTTTAGGATTTTTGGCTAACCCCTAGCCTTCAACGGATTTGATTAGCCTTTACCGACTACCGTTTGAGTCGGGCTAGCATGCGGATTGTCTAAATCCGTTCCGCATGTGACGTTGTGCTAACGGAATGAACTCCCTTAGACTCTTTGCTACGACTTTGAATACGTAGACTTCGCCATTGTTACGGGAATAGGCTACCCGGCAACGTGTATTAGACGATGACTTATCCTTACTTAGGTCTCAGGATAAGATACCCCAGAATCGAACTCTGGTGTCTTTTTCTACGGAAAAGGACTAAACCGGCGGCGCGTGTTAGGCGCCGGCATATCCTTTCTTAGGATTCAGGATGAAATTCCCCATGCGTGTAAGACATGGATTTTGGTGTTATTAATAACAACCTGCCACAATGTTGAATATATGGGCGAGCGTTCTTTTTAACGGTTAAGAACTAACCGGCAGCGCTGGTTAGGCGCAGACTTATCCCTTCTTAGGTTTCAGGATAAAACACCCCAGAATCGAACTCTGGTATCTTCTTCTACGGAGAAAGACTAAACCGGCAGCGCGTGTTAGGCGCAGACTTATCCCTGCTTAGGATTCGGGATAAACTTCCTAGGATGAATCCTAGATTGATAAATTTTGGAAAAAGATCGGTGCGGGAAAGGAAGAATTTTATATTCTATTTTCCGGTCTTCTTTTAGGGTGAAGGCGAACCCGAATACAAGGAAGGAAGAATTTTATATTCTATTCCTTGATTCTGGAAAGGAAGAATTTTATATTCTATTCCCAGCGCAAAAGAAACTAAAAGTGGGATCTCCACTTTGAGAATCTGGAAGATCTAGATAAACTTACCTTTTATAGGATTGGTTATCTAATCGGAAGATGAGTTCTTCGTTTATCGAAGTGAAATTTCAACTTCGGTTATAACCATGAGAAGGTTTAACCAAAGAGAAAAGAAAGGGAGTTCTTTCGTTTATCAAAAGGGGACTCCGAACTGAAAGTGGACCTCTTGTTCATGGAAAGAGTCAAGAGGGCCAGAAGGACATTTTTGGTGGACTCACTGTCAATTGAAATTGATCAGTGAGGGATTTTGGTGGTAGAAACAATTTTGGGTTATCCTCTAGAATATTAAGTGTAATATTCTTCGAGGAACTTCCCGATAAATGGGTTATCCCGAATGTACTAGGGATAGTACTTTTTCAGGAACTTCCCATTTATTGGCATTAATTGCCTGACGCCCTCTAAAGAAATGAGGTGATATACACCGTTTGAGTAGACTGTGTCTATCACAAACGGTCCTTCCCATTTGGGTTCGAATTTACCTTTCTTCTTGGAATTGAGGATTATCGTTCGGCGAGCAGCGAGGACCAGATCTCCTTCCTTGAAACTTCTCTGTCGGACTCTTTTGTTAAAAGCCCTAGATATTCTGGCTTGATAAAACTCAATGTGTTGTTGAGCTTCCAAGCGCCTTTCATCTAACATTTCGAGTTCTTCGAGACGTTTCTGATGTTGTTCTTCGGTCGTCATCTCCATTGCGAGAGCGATCCGAAGGGATGGGATTTGAATTTCTAACGGTAGCACAGCTTCACATCCGTATACCAAAGAATACGGGGTGGCTCCCGTAGGTGTGCGTACGGTGGTGCGATAAGCCCAGAGTGCTTCACCGAGTTTATCGTCCCAGTCTCGTTTATTAGTCTTCACGAGCTTTGACAGGATTTTAGTGATGGTCTTGTTGAAAGCCTCAGCTAATCCATTCGCAGCGGGATAATAAGCCGTTGACGAAATATCTTGAATCTTGAACTTGTCACAGAACCTGACGAAAGCGTTGCTTATGAACTGTAGGCCATTGTCATGAATGATCCGTCTCGGCACGCCGTGTCGGTATATGACATGATGCTTGATAAAATTGATGACGTTGTTCGTCTTCACTTCCTTAAGAGGAATTGCTTCAGCCCACTTTGAAAAGTAATCCGTGATTGCGAGAATAAACCGATCACCTTTGATTGAAGGGGGGAAAATAGGACCGACAATGTCCATACCCCATGTCTCGAATGGCCAGAAAGTGGTTGACGTGTGTAACCAGTCCGGTGGTTGGTACATATAATTTGCATGCACTTGACAGGCGTGACATCCTCGCGCGTATTCGATTGTGTCACGTACCATTATTGGCTAAAAATACCCCATTCTTCTGATGCGATCATACAGCTTGGGACCAGGCTAATGCACACCGCATTCTTCTTCGTGTGCTTCCTTAAGAACTTCTTCTGCTTCTTCGTTCGAAAGGCATCGGAGTAGCAAATCATCATACCCTCGATGGTATAATGTACGGGTCTCGGTATTATAGAAGAACCTTGGTGCTCTTCGGCGGATCGATTCCCTTTCTTTTACATCCTCTGGCAAAATACCGTACTGGATGTAGTCAATGATAGGAAAACGCCAATCTCTTGACTCAGACCCGATTTGAGTTGAGTTCACCTCCTTGGCGTTTATGTTTGTATCATCTTCCTCTTCGATATCCATATTGTATATGGGTATGCAGAGTTGATGCGATCTTACTGTGACTAGCAGTTCAGTTTCGGGCGGCTGCACGAGTGATACTGCTAGTGCTGCCAGTGCATCCGCATAAGCGTTCTGGAGGCGAGGGATGTATTCAATAAAGAATTCATCGAAAGAATCTGCCATTTTGACGGCCTCCTGGTGGTATGGGATTAGGTCTTGGTTCCTGACTTCATACTCTCCACGGACTTGGTTGACTATCAATTGAGAATCCCCAAAAGCTTCGAGATATTCGACCCCCAGCTCCTTGGCGAAACTGAGTCCAATGAGGAGCGCGTTGTACTCGGTTACATTATTAGAACATGGATCTGTCAGAGAGTAAGCCCGAGGCGTCACATGCTTTCCCGGGGAAACTAAGATAACTCCAACTCCGGAAGTGACTTTAGGACATCCGGGGGTTACTGTCTTATTAACTGCTCTTGAGGCACCGTCAAAGTATAACTGCCATACTTGCTGGTGCGACGTGGTGTTAACCTCGTGGGTTTCATCCGGCAAATCATCATATACTTCTGCCGTATCTGTTGTCGGGCTTGCCGCAAAAAGATCACAAATTGTTTGTCCTTTGACCGACTTCTGCTGTTTGAAGTGCAAATCATACTGGGACAAGAGAAGGGCCCACTTCGCTAAACGCCAATTCATCGAACCCGGTTGAGTCAAAAATACCCGTACTGGATTAACGTTAGAAATAACGTAAATCGTCTGTCCGACCAAGTAATGCCGCATCTTTTGTACTGCGAATACCAATGCGAGGCATTCTTTCTCAATTATCGGATATCGGGACTCAGCGCCTACCAAAGTCCGACTTAAGTAATAAACCGCCTGTTCTTGACCATTATCATCGTCTTGTGCTAATAAAGCACTCATCGAATGGTTCATCGCCTTGATGTAAATCAAGAACGGTTTACCTGATTTTGGTGCGACCAGAACAGGGGGATTCGTCAGATACGTTTTGATATCTTCGAGTGCTTTTTAGCAGGCGTCGTCCCAAATAAATGATACACCTTTCTTGTTTAGCTTGGAGAAAGGTTGGCACTTCCTAGAAAGATTTGAGATGAACCGCCGAATGTAAGCTAAACGCCCTTGCATTCCTCTGAGTTCTCTTAGATTTCTTGGGGGTTGCAATTCATGTATTGCCTTCACCTTGTCAGGATCGATGTGTATACCTTTAGTGGTGACGACAAATCCAAGGAATTTTCCGCTGGACATTCCGAGGAAAGATTTAGTGGGGTTCTTCTTCAATTGATGACTCCGCATGAGATCGAACATCGTCTTCAAGTCCTTGATGTGATCTTCTTTGTTGCGGCTTTTCACAACCAAATCATCAACGTAGCACTCAACCGTTTTCCTGAGATGTTCTTGGAAAATCTTGGTCATCGTTCGCTGGTACGTGGCGTCTGCGTTCTTCAGACCGAAAGGCATCACTGTGTAGCAGAAGACACCGAGAGGCGTTCTGAATGCTGTATGCTTTTCGTCATCTGGGTGCATCTTGATTTGGTTATATCCTGAGAAGCCATCCATAAAAGACATCCTCTCGAATCCGCACGTATTGTCGATGATGACGTCTGTGATTGGGAGAGGAAAGTCATCTTTTGGACATGCCGCATTCAGGTTCCTGAAGTCGATGCAAATCCTGATTTTGCCATTCTTCTTCATGACTGGGACAATATTAGCTAGCCAGTCTGGATGCTGCACCTCTCGGATGAATCCTGAGTCGATCAACTTCTTAACCTCTGCCTCGATGGCTTCCATAATCTGCGGACGAAACCATCTTTGCTGTTGTTTGACAGGTTTAGCATCCGACTTGATATCGAGGCGATGCACTGCCACATTGGGATCGAGCCCTGGCATGTCTTCATAGTTCCAGGCGAAGACGTCAATATATTCTCTGATGAGAGCAATTAACTCCTCCTTCTCATTTGGGGGAAGACTATCGCTGATGAATATAGGCTTTGGGTTGGCTTCATTGCCCATATTAATTTGGAGTACTTTATCTTCAGTGGGGGGTTCCCTCTGTTCAAACCTATCACCATACTACATGTTCAGGTGATGAACCCATGGGTCTTCCCACATTGGCATTTGATCGTCGTCCTCCATCATAGATGGATCAGCTGTAGTCATGTTCGTCATTAGGGCTTTGAATGCTTCCCCTAAACTTGTATCGGAGTCCCATTCTGGGGAATCTGACAAGTACCCATTCTTAGCTTTGTTAGCAACTTGATCGATAATTTGCCAACCACATTCATCATCAGACGAGGAAACGTAGCCTAAGCCTCTTTTGTGACGGTAATAATCATCCGGTTTCCCTTTTGGTACATATGCCGCTTTGGCTGGAATACGAGAACCTCGATCGAAGTATAAACCCTCTCCGAGTGCGAAATCATATCCCTGTTTTTCCATGAGCTTGCGCGCTTCCGGACTATATTTAGATAAATGTCGACCAGGTTTGTCTTCATTCTCATCTTCTCTTAAGAAATGATCAGGTAATGGAAAACTCTCTCCTTTACCGTAAACCACTTCTTTTTGGCCTCCTATTTTGGCAGGAACGATCAGGGTCGTTCCGAAGGAATGTTGGAGGTGTTTCTTCATTACATAAGATGATCGGAGCGGCGTATATAACTCAGGCTTATTGTCTAATCCTTTTATCGCATCATCAAGAGACAAGGAGTACTCTAAATAATCTTTTATTTTAATATTGGCAAGTTGCCAGTTACAACTGCCATCTGACGATTGTTCATCGTCAAGATTGATTACAAAGGGTACAATGTCATTTAAAACAAAACCATCATTGTAATCGAATCCGGCTTCGGAATTAGCTTCTTCTCCGCTGTCCGTGCCCTGGACCGATGGTTCAGTATCGGATTCGTTACCATAAAGGATAGAATCAGTAAAATAATTCTCAAACCCTTTAAATGGTTGCTTATCCGCGACCACCGTCCTGACCCTTCCATCAGTGTCGACATATTTCAGACACTGATGTAGGGTGGAGGGAACTATAATATTACTATGGATCCAAGGCCGACCCAGTAGTAAGTTATATGATGTCTCAGCATCAATCACGTAACACGTGACTTCCGTCTTCAGATCACCCATTTGGCACTTTATCCGGATCTTTTCCAAAGGCCTTGACCCGCTAGTGTTGAATCCGTAAGTAACTGTGCCTGTAGACGCCAATTTGCTGATTGGAATGCCAAGGCTATGCATTAGGCGAAGCGGCATAATGCTCACAGCGGAACCCGGATCCACTTGGATTCGGTTGACTTCGCTGGAGCCAATGTACCCGACGAAGTATAGGGGCCGATCATGGTTCGAATTCTTCATCTGCATATCCTCTTTTGTGAAGGTAATGTAGGGAAGGTTCTTAGCCGCTATATTGTATTGTTGAGCTAACAGTTTTGGTTCCTCAGGTGCCGGCTTGATCCGAGTGAGGAACGCTTCTGAATCGGCCAAGACTTCTCGTAAGGCTTCCCTGGTCTCCTTGGACAACCGCAGCAACTCATACAGCGTTATCCACGCTGGGATATTAGCTAATTGAGCCATAATATCAAAAATACGCGGAGTTTTTGAGCTCTCCGATTTATCACTTCCAATCGGACGATTGAAACGAGACTGCTTTGGATTCTGCAACTCTTGGGGTCTCTTTTCTTTCTGCTTATCCACCGGCTGTCGTCGAGCATCTTTAACCGGTTTAGGAGCTGCAATCACCCCCAGCTCTGTTAGAGTCTTGGCTAGTCCCCGTTTGGTCATCCCCTGCTTAGCTAACTGATCACTGGGCGACGGATAGTTGAAGTGATACTCGTTTCCGCTCCTAGTGGCAAATACTTCTTGTTCTTCTTCAGAGAGCGGGAAGATAGGAGCTTCATCGCCGCCTTCTTCGAAGATTGTGGAAGTTGCGTTGCAGGCCTTGCCTTTACCCTTTCTTTTCGAGGACGCCGCCCACTGCTCATCTTCAATAAGATCCAGATGAACCCGGAGGATTTCACCGTTCGGGGCTGTGTGTGGCACAAGTCCCTTTTGGCGCTGTCCATGTGGGTCATCATTCACCGTCTTCATTCCCACTTTGGTGACGCGTTTCGGCTCGAACCATGTTGTGGGCACCGATCCAAAGCTGATCGACACTGCGTTTGCTCCAACATTCTTGGCGGGCTTCGGGGTTATGACGCCCACATCAATTAATGCCTGGATCTTATCCTTGAGGTGGAAGCATGACCTCGTAGGGTGATGGACCGCTCTATGGTATGCGCAGTACTTCAGATCCGTCACTTTGCTAGCCCCTTCTTGATCTACGATCGCCGGCAGCTGGATTTTATTGTTCTCCAACAGATACTTGAAGATGCCGGGAACTTCATCATCTTTGAAGGAGTAGACTTTGGGAAACCTTGGCTCCGAAGATTTTTGCTTCTGAGACCGTTGTTGCCATTGCGACTGCGATTGTTGTGGCGCTCGTTGTTGCGACTGTTGCTGAGGTTGCAATTGAAAAGTTTGATTAGCATCAACTGCATTAGCATGCGCCTTACCTTTACCCCGTTGGTTAAAGTTCTGCGTTGGAGCATTCGCCGCTTGTTGGCCTCTCTCCTCCTTCTTTCTCCTAAGGAATCGCTCAGCTTGTTCCCCTTGGATCTTCAGATCCTTCCACGTTTTGGACGGTGCTGTCCCCATTACTTCCAACACGTCCAGGGACAGATTGTTGTGGAAGGTCTGGAGGATGAACTCCTCAGTGATCGGGTCCCGGCAATTCATCGCCTTGTTCCGGAACCTTTTGACGAAGGTGTCGACTAACTCTCCGTCCTTTTGCTTCTCATCGAGCAACGATCCGATAGATATTTTGGTGTCGTCGTCGAATAAATTTGTGAGGAACTTAGTCTCCATGTCATCCCAGCTGTTCACGCTACCTGGCTTGAGGCGGCGATACCAATCGAAGGCGGCTCCGCGAAGAGTGCCAACGAATGACCGCACCATCAGAGGCTCATTGCCAGAGATTACCCCCAGGTGTGATTTGAAGTAAATCAAATGCTGAGTGGGTGAACCCATCCCATTAAATGGCGTGAAGTTAATTAGACTGAACTTCGCCGTATATGGGATTGATTCCCACTCTCTTGGGTATGGACAAGGAATGCCCGTCTTTTTCGTCTCTTGAGCGAAAATCAATGTATTGATTTTGCTCTCGAGATTTTTGATTTTCAAACTTTCACCTGTATCTTCGTTAGCACGATTCTGAGGTGGAAGTGTGGTGTTGTGACTAGCATTCTCATTACCACCCCCTGCATTAACGGGAGGGTTATTGGCATTACGAGCTTCATCTGTATCTGTATGCTCAACTTCCTGAACAACCTGATTACGGCAGCTTGGTTCGCCTTGATGGTTCGTCAGTGTCTGGATTTGTTGCTCATGCATTTCTCTCATACTCTGCATGGCCATCTGCATTTCGAACCTGAAGCTCTCCTGTTGTTTGGCCATGGCATCTTCGAGCATCGTGGCCACCTGTTCCGCGTTTATCATGAATGACTCACGGGGTTGTCCTTCACTGGATATGGTATTATCCGACGCAATTGCCGAGCCGACATCTGATTCTTCATCTCCCGAAGGTAATCTTGTCCGAACCCTACCATACGTTGCACAAATGATAGCTCCGGACTGCAGACGAGTTACACGTCGGGGCACCTCTGGAATCGCCTCGGGGTTGTCCTGAGCCGATGTTCCCTTGCTGGTCATATTGGCGGTGACCCTCGGAAATTCTCCATCACCGACCACCGTTCTTCTTTGCCGGAAACGCCTATGCCTTGGTTTTGGCGTTTCGGTGCTAAGCCTTTCGAAGATGGAAACTCTCTCGGGGACTGCCTTAATGCACTGAGTTTCTAGCCTTCGAGGACTTTTCTTCCTGGTTTTGCTCGTACCCCTAGCACGAAAGTACAACTCGTCCGTTTGAAAGTCGGAGCAACCTATCGTGTGTTGGCACAATTTCTCAGATATAACGCAATCATCATCAGACGATAACTTTTCCTTCTGAGAGTGATTCTTCGGGCTTTCGAGAGTCACGCGCCTCGAAACGCGCCTTTGTGGGCATGAATTCTCGACGGGCTCCTGCACTTCAATGCACAAAGTAGTACGCTTGGGTGCCATGATTTCTTTGTTATGTTGAGGGTTGCGGCGACCCCCAGCATGTTGAGTTGTTCGGGGCTTCTTCATCGGGCCCAAACGTTCTTGAATTGGAGCTTTGCATCGTCCATCGGGAAGTGGGCCGAGGCGCTCCAAAACTGACTTCTTTCTTCGGGATGATTCCGCGCGACCTCCCGGAGTAGCCATGGGAATTGTCGACGACTTCGTTTGATTCGCCGGAGGTTGAACCCACTTTGAAGGCTGCAAAGGTTGCTCTTTGGCCTGAATCGCTACTTCGGACTTCGGCCTCCAAACTTTGCGGGTTGATGGCGGCTTCTTGGCCACCTCTTTCTACAGCCTTCTACGGGCTTCTTCAGCTTGAGCTCGTGCCTACGCTGATAATGCGCGGCGCTTGCGGATGCGCTCCTCCAGCGTCGAACGGTTCCGTTTGACACGGACCCATTCCGTTGTTGGCGGCTTGGAAGAGGCGCCGTTCATCTGTTGTTGAGGCTGTTTGCCTCTCTTGTTCTTCAGATCCGCGTTATAGCAGACTCCGTCAACTGACTCCATTGCCTTCGCGAATTGTTTCGCAAGGCGTTGGCGTTGCCTTTGGCGGGCTCTCTTCGAGAGAGTCACCACGCCCTCTGCGACAGAAGGGTTGGCCAGAGCAGATCCGACCTAGTTAGGAATTGGAGGGATCTCACCCGATGCGACTTTGGCATCAAACGGGGCGAGATCTTCGTTGGTGTTTTTAACATCTTCGTACCAACGAGCTTTTCTCCTGGCGGAGAACTTCTTGGACTTGCGGGGGGAGGTAGATCCGGACGAGGACGATAGGTACTCCTCGAACTTCTGCTGGTCAAACTCGTATTCGACCTCCTCCAAGACCGGGATCGAGATCCGCGGCTGCGACGCTCCGATCTCGGCAGCGAGATCGGTGGCTCCCACTGTGGTTGCCAGAATGTAAGCTAAACGCTCTTGCAATCCTCTGAGTTCTCTTAGATTTCTCGGGGGTTACAATTCATGTATTGCCTTCACCTTGTCAGGATCGATGTGTATACCTTTAGTGGTGATGACAAATCCAAGGAATTTTTCGCTGGACATTCCAAGGAATTTTCTGCTAGACATTCCGAGGAAAGATTTAGTGGGGTTCATCTTCAATTGATGACTCCGCATGAGATCGAACATCGTCTTCAAGTCCTTGATGTGGTCTTCTTTGTTGCGGTTTTTCACAACCAAATCATCAACGTAGCACTCAACCGTTTTCCTGAGATGTTCTTAGAAAATCTTGGTCATCACTCGCTGGTACGTGGCGCCTGCGTTCTTCAGACCGAAAGGCATCACTGTGTAGCAAATCATCATACCCTTGACGGTATAATGTACGGGTCTCGGTATTATAGAAGAACCTTGGTGCTCTTCGGCGGATCGATTCCCTTTCTTTTACATCCTCTGGCAAAATACCGTACTGGACGTAGTCAATGATAGAAAAACACCAATCTCGGGACTCAGACCCGATTTGAGTTGAGTTCACCTCCTTGGCGTTTATGTTTCTATCATCTTCCTCTTCGATATCCATATTGTATATGGGTATGCAGAGTTGATGCGATCTTACTGTGACTAGCAGTTCAGTTTCGGGCGGCTGCGCGAGTGATACTGCTAGTGCTGCCAGTGCATCCGCATAAGCGTTCTGGAGGCGAGGGATGTATTCAATAAAGAATTCTTCGAAAGAATCTGCCACTTTGACGGCCTCCTGGTGGTAAGGGATCAGGTCTTGGTTCCTGATTTGGCAGTAAATCTGGTCCCTGATTTGGTAGTAAATCCGCTTCTGAGTTCGAGTTCGAAACTGATCTTGATTCGATCGTGATTCATCCGAGTCTGCTCTTGGTTGGATGACTCGTTGATTCCTCAACCCGTTAGCTTGGTTCCGCACGCGAGTGGATTCATTCCGTTATTTGCGTGCGGTTCGTTAGCCTCGTAGCCTCGTTAATTCGTTTCGTCGCGTATCACTTGGCTTTGGTGTTGTGGACTAACGATCGTGTCTGCATACGTCGCCCGATGGTCGGTTCGTCGAATCGGCGTCGTCGAGCTGTGTTAAGGGACCTATAGGCAGTTTTATACGCTTACACTAACCAACGATCTTTGTGAGAAAGAATAAATTCTCTATAGCTAGTCATCTAGCTTAATCATTAGTTCTTGTGCGAAATGATCTATTCATCCAGAGAAGACTGCACTATCTTCCGAGAGATTAGATATCATCAAGGCTGGTGTAGATGGTCAAAATATATTTTCACTTAGGATGCTGATCAGCTTGGGTCAGAGAGGTGAACGCCTATTTGCTAAACACTTCGGATGGGCCCAAAGTCAAGCCCACAACAAGCTACAGTGAAGGTCGCCTGAAAATTGAAGCTAACATCGCCAAGCAACTCATATCGACTCAACTCAATCAAGTCAGACATGAGTCGATCCCCACAACACGCTTCAGATCAAGTTGAAAAGCGATATCAGTCGGTCAAGCCTAGAGTTGAATTCTGAGATAAATTCGAACTCATAGGCTAAGTTCGTCGACTATGGAACTTCACCCACATGGACCAAGTTGTCCACTTCCAACGAAGGCGCGCCCATGTCCGAAGCGACCTTCGCTCACATCTTCAACGAACTTCGCCAAGTTCGTGAAGTTCACCCAAATAGCCATTTCAGATCTTATTTTAGGGGATAACCGCTCCCCGCTAACTCCTATTTAATGGTCACTTAATCCACAATTAAAGTAACCATTAACACACACACACACACTCTCTCTCTCTCTCTCTCTCTCTCTCTCTCTCTCTCTCTCTCTCTTTCTCTTTCTCTCTCTCTCTTAGCCTATAAAAGGAGAGGAGATTATCCACTTTAGACACACACAGGCGGAGAGAAACACACACATGCAGAGGCATACGAGAGGTATTGCTAAGAGAAGACTGAACCAACTTCAAAGCAATCTAATTCTCATCAACAGCAAAAGACATATCTTAGTCGGCGAGTCAACGAAGTACAAAGTCGACACTCCACCGACATACAGAAAAGAACCCAAGAAAAAAAAGTATATTTTTTCTTGTTTCGTTAAATTTTTTATGTTGTAATCTGTGTTAATTACAATACAAAAGAACAACAAACAATTAACAATTGATGTTTTGTAGTCTATTAATTGCTTGCTTGACATTTTCTGACCCCCAAGTTTCTTCGATAATCAAACGTAATAAAGAATCTCATTTCATTTTTTAATAACCAAATGTGAAAAATAATAGGTTTGGATGACGATGCATCATGTGAAGCGAATATGACAGGACAACCTGATAAGAACTATAATTGTACAATTCTTCATAATTACAGCCATTTTACAATCATGGCACAAATGGAAAGTAACCACACGCGGTTAATTAAGGCTGCCCGCAATTGCCAATACTGGCAACCCGGTGTGTCATTATCATTCTGTTATTCAGATCATGGCAAAATCTCTACATACAACCAAAGACAACTGCCAAACACAAGAGAACTAAACATGCAAAAGATTATTATCCAAATACTTTCTATAATTACCTGTTGTAATTGTTAGGTCTCATGTTATGAGTCTACATCTTTTAATCTTATTTTGATGATTACAAATAATTCCTAATATTGTTTGTCTATTGTTTATGTTTTCTTATTAGGTATTCTAGACAAACAATATGTTATTGGAGGTTGGATGGATTGAGCCTACACGATCACATTAAATGGAGGTTGGCGGAATAGTGGAATGAAACCTATGCATAATAGTCAATATCCAAGTTCAAGCTTCCATGTTTACCAAGACAAGCTACAATGAAGATCTATCAAGCTTGGGTAAATTAGTTTAAGGTTTATATAATGTGTGTTAATTCTATAAGCTCAAACATACACACACATATATATTTGTGTTTTTCTCAAAACATAGGTACTTTTATGCAAATTCTATTTTAATATGTTTTGGACTATATATACATCATAAACATCTTTTATTATGTCCATATAAATATTCCATAAGTTTTCAAAACTTGTTTTGAGTAAAAAAAAAAAATCAAAAATCACATGTTTTATTAAACATGTATTTTAGTGTTTTTAAATATTTCTAAGATTTCACAAATGGTAAAAGCAAATTGAAAAATTCCTTTTCCAACATGTTCATATTTATGTTTATAAACCTTTCCCAAAGTTTTACATTTTTGGAATTTATTTACTATTTTTAAAGGCTCTTTAAAGTTGGTTTTTACTATTCAAAATAGGTTGCTACCACGTTATCAGTCGACTGATGAATGTGTTCAATCGACTGAAGAAAACGCCTGGAATTGTCAAAAGTTTCGGTTTCATTTTGGTCGACTAACCAGTCGACTGATGATCCATCAGTCGACTGATAAATGTCGTCAGTCGACTGATGAGCTGGAAGATGACTATAACGGTTAGCTCATCAGTCGACTGATCAGTCAACTGACGATCCAACAGCTAATTTTTCTAGCCTTCTATTTTTTATCTTTTTGCAGATTTGTTTGGGTTTTGTTACAGTCTTTTTGGACAATCTAATAGAAACAAATCATCTATAGATTGGTCCTCTCTATATCTTGATCAAGATTTAAATCTATCTTCTTTGGAGGAACCTTTTTTCAGAAGTTGAAATTAAAAATGCTATTTTTGGTATGAACCCTAACAAAGCTCCTGGACCTGATGGTTTTTCTATGATCTTCTACCAAACTTTCTGGGATTTAATCAAAACAAATATTATCTCTCTTATGAATTTTTTCTATCATGATTCTTTCAGTCTTCATAGAGTGAACAGAGTTTTCATCACTCTAATCCTAAAGATTAAAGGCAGCTCAATGGTGAAAGACTTTAGACCAATCAGTTTAATTAACTGCCTTTTCAAAATTTTTACCAAAATTATTGCAAGCAGATTATCTCATCATATGCCATCTTTAGTTGCTCCTACTCAATCTGCTTTTCAAGCAGGAAAATCAACCTTTGATTCTATTCTTTTTGCAAATGAAATGATACATTTCTGTTCTAGGAGGAAGAAAGAAGTTGCCATGATTAAAATAGACTTTGCTAAAGCTTTTGATTCATTGAACTGGAATTTCCTTATTGATCTGCTAAAGGCAAGAGGTTTTGGTCCTAGATGGTGTTCATGGATTCATAATATCATTTCTTCTTCCAGTTGTGCAATGCTAGTAAATGGGCAACCAACTAAATTCTTTAACTGTAAGAGAGGCCTTAAACAGGGAGATCCATTATCACAAATGTATTTAACATCGCAATGGATGTCCTTCACAGAATGATAATGAACAATTTGGAAGCTGGTCTACTATCTAGTCTTGGAATCAAAGAACCTTTAAACCAGTTGAGAACTCTTCAATATGCTGACGACACCCTTCTCTTTGTCAAAAGCTCTTCAAAGGACATTACAATTCTCAAAACAATTTTGTATATTTTTGAAGAAATATCAGGTCTTGGTATCAATTATTCCAAATCTTCTCTTGTATATTTTGGCAAAAATCAATTGAAAGATAATTCCCTTGCATCAACACTTAACTGTAAAGTGGATCATCTCCCCATCAAATATCTAGGCTTACCATTGAAAAATGGGAAACTATCTAAATCTGATTGGCAACCTATCATTGATAACCTTCACAGGAAGCTATCTACATGGAGGAAAAACTCATTATCCTTTGGTGGGAGGCATATTGTATTAAATTATGTTTTATCTTCCATTCCATTATACTTCATGTCCTTCTACAAATTACCTGTGTGGCTCATCAAGGAAATTGACAGAATCAGGAAAATTTCCTCTGGACAGGAAATGAAGATAGTAATGCCTTCAAATGTTTGGTTAACTGGAAGAGAGTATGTCTTACTAAATCAGAGAGTGGATTAGGAGTCAAAAATCGTAGAATTTTCTATTCTTCTCTTCTAGCAAAATGGCTGTGGAAATGTTTGGATAGGAATTCCATAATTGGTGCTTTCCTTCATCAACTTTATGTTACCAGAAGTTATAACATTCAATCTATTTGTATCAATGCATTAAATTCCTCTTTTTGGAATGACATCATTTCTCATAATGAGGCTTTTTTCCACAATATTGAATGGAAACTAGGCTCTGGTGACAAAATAAGGTTCTGGGAAGATAAATGGCTTGGAGCTAACTCTTTAGCTAGCCTTTATCCATCTTTATACAAGTTATTTTTTTTTCCATTAATGCATCTATCTATAGTCAGGGGTTCTTTCAGGATAATATATGGCATTATCACCCTTTGATGAGAAGAAGTATAACTCCTTTATCGCAAAATGACAAATTATATCATAACTCCTTTATCGCAAAATGACAAATTATATCATAACTCCTTTATCGCAAAATGACAAATTATATCTCATGGACTCTTTACAGCCTCATCCTGCCTCCAATCAACATGACCAACCCAGATGATCTCTTACACCAAGTGGAGTTTTTTCAGTTAAATATTTTTATAATTTCCAAATCTCTAGAGGTACTCTCTCTCCTTTTTACAAGGTTATTTGGAATTCTATCATCCCAAGCAAAGTTCGGTTCTTTATTTGGCTTTTATCACTAAACAAATTACACGCTAAGGACAATCTTCTTTTAAAAGGGTGGCAGGAAGACAACATATGCTCTTTCTGTGGGTTGGAAGAAGAATCTAGAGATCATCTTTTTTATTCATGCTCTATATCATTGCATGTTTGGCGACACTTCAAAGAGTATTACCTTCCTTTTCAATGGCCTCCATGCTTCACAGATCTCCTAAAAACTGTTGAGAAACTTAATGGCACGAATGGACACTTATGGCGTACGTACAATTCTATCATCAGTATGCTGGAATATTTGGCTTGCAAGAAACAAATTCATATTTGATCATACTAACTTTTCATATAAATCCATTATTAACCTCTCTATCTCTGGTTTATATGAATGGATAGGATCTGGAAGTTGTTCAGTTGCTAATCATCTCTCTACAAGGCTTGAAGAATATCCAGTGAGCAGGAGAAGTTCTTCATGAGAAGTTCATAATGAAGTTTTATTTTTCTGGGTTTGTTTTTGTTAGTTTCTGTCTGTTGGAACTTCTTTTTTCTTGTTTATAGTTTTTTGGTCTGTTAGTTTATAGAAAAGTTAGTTTCTTATAATTATACGTGTAGCTGGCTTTGGTTCTTATTTATATCTATGTCAACGGTGAATGACGGCAAGGCCCACTCTTCATCTTCATAGATCTTTGGAAGAAGAAGGTTATACGTCCCTAATTATAAGAAATTATATTTTCTATCTACTAACTTTTGGATACATTTCGTATCCTTTTTGTACTTAAAACAACTTTGTACTTGATTTTTGGTTTATTAATGAACAGGGTCTAACCCTTGTTTTTCT
Organism: Asparagus kiusianus; assembly: GCA_022839385.1. Taxonomy (NCBI): domain Eukaryota; kingdom Viridiplantae; phylum Streptophyta; class Magnoliopsida; order Asparagales; family Asparagaceae; genus Asparagus; species Asparagus kiusianus. The sequence goes on along the minus strand of BQKN01061001.1, from coordinate 28,049 downwards.
ATCAAAAAAAAATATTAACTTTGAGATTTACCAGAAATGTTATTGGCAGTTTAGTATGATTTTAAAATTTATTAGCAATTTAGTGTGATTTTGAAAGTTATTGGGAGTTTACTACAAAATATTGAAAGTTAGCATAAGACATAGTTGAGAAAAAGAAATAAAGTAGGAGGATCAATGAAGTCCTAGTACAAGGATAAAGTTGAGAAAAAAAACAATGTATGGGGGCCATTTTGAGTACGAAGCCCCAATACGTGGACAGAATTGGTCGTTTAGCCTAGTTTTAAGTCAGAAAGTATAGGGTTTTCTTATAAACCCAAAGTTTGACCTCAGTTACTGTAAAACCAACGTAGTTGAGACTACTTACAAGCTCAAAATACAAAGGTTACTTACCTTCAAAGTCAAACTCAAAGTATAGAATTTGTATATGTGGCTATCTACGTAAACGTGGATAAAACTTCTGTTTATAATTAAAAATCCCTAAAAACTAACAGATCATATTGGTAATAAATGAAATTGAATACTTACCCTTTGCAGCCATTCGCATTTTCCGCTCAATGCCAGCCGCAACCATCCACTAAAAAGATTGATGGCTATATATGATAAACAATAATGATCACTCTGGTAATTTTTAGTAGTGGAAAGAATCCAAATAAGTTGAATTTATAATTATGCTTTTTAATGGATAAAGTAAAAAAATTTGCATCTTCTCCAATATCAAAATTACTACTTTTACACAATGATCTCCTGTTTAATGGGTTGTTATGACGTTTACGTTTCTAATTCACTCAAGATAGACGACAACCCTAAACTAAAGAATAAATGGTTATGGTTAAAATTATTAATCTACACTATTTATGTGGTAGTTTTGAGAGAACCAAATCTAATATTCACACATGTAAGCAGACCAAAGTTACCAATTATATATAGATCTCACTAGTGTTGTGCTAGCTTAAAATACTTTTGGACCTAAAATTCATGAGAGCAACATCCGACAATGTGAAATGTATTATTTTTTATGGGATTCTTAACAAGATCATTGGATCACAATGAGACATCTCAGAATCCTACAATTAAGCCTATGGGTTTCGATTCGAAAATAATTTTTTAGAAATAGCGTCTAGACTCAAAATAATAAGTCTCATGTCATGTGAGTTAGCCCCTTCACATTTGGCCCGCGTGCTTATGTCCTGTGATTGCCTTTTTTATGTGAAAATGCTCCTTTTTAGCTGCTACCTATGCGCGCACGCCTTTGGGTGGGGGTGGGGGAGGGAGGGTGGGTAAAATTTTTTATCCTCCAATAACTCTCACCCTCAACTCCTCATCTTTATATTTTTAATAATTTTTTATCCCCAAACTACTCTCACCCTCAACTCCTCATCTCTATATTATTAATAATTTTTTATCCCCAATTACTCTCACCCTCAACTCATCATTTCTCTGTTTTTTTCCTTATGAATTTAAGAATTATTTTTCCATTTCTCCTTAACCGCTATCTCTTTCATCACTATCTTTATCATTTTTTCTCTTTGCTCAACTATCTCTCCTCCTCCTCCCATAGCTGTTATCGCACCATAAAAGACCACCACCTTTGATTAAAACAATCACTTTCAAAATCACACTGAAGTTAGCACTTAGCAGTTATAATTAACATCTTAGGTTTATAGTTAACATCTAACAATTAAAAGTTAATATATGAAATCTAAAGTTAGTATGTGATATCTAAAGTTAACATCCAACAATTAAAGTTAGCATGTCAAGTCAAAAGTTAACATATCAAGTTTTGAATTAACATGTGATAAAGTAAACATCTAACAATTTTAAAGCATTTATATTAATTTCTAAAGTTAGATATTAACTTTAGATCTCACATGTTAACTTAATTGTTAGATATTTAACTTTAGATCTCCCTTAGTAATTTTAATTGTTAGATATTAACCGTAAAGCTTAGTATTAATCTTGACTTTTAAGTGTGGCTTCATCGTAAATTTAGTAGATGGCCATTTTAGAAATGGTCTTTGAGGAAAGCATCGACGATTGTGGAAGAAGAAAGATCTGATGGAGATGGATAACGAAGAGGAGAAAGGAGGGTGGAAGTTGAATGGAAGAGGAGAAATGAGAGGAAAGGAAAGTGAAGATAGGATGGAGAAGAGAGAATAGAGGAGGTGAGTGCAAGAGGAAGAAGCGGCAGAGGAGGAGGAACAAAGATGGAGGAGTAAGGGTGAGCAAATGTCAGTTTGGTCAGTTTTGGCTATTTTTTGTTAAATGGAATTAAATCGAGCTAGATTCAAAATCGAGCCAAACCGTGTCAAATTAATTCGGTCCAGTTCGATTCGGTTTGACCTTAGACATGTAAAGTTAAAGAATTTTTAGCTAAAAGGCAATAATATTATTCCTTCAATTATTCACTCATCTCTTAAATAAAAAGGAAAAACTCGTCAAATCAATGACTTTGCAAACTAAAATCAAACATTAAAAGTTACGATGTATAAATATATTAGCATAAGTTATCTATTCATCTTAAACAAGTATAAGTTTTAAGCATTTATATTGAGAGTGGTCGATTCGGTTATTTTAACTTCAAATATTTTAGAATCAAACCAAATAAAAGCTTTCTTTTAAACTGAACTGAACCGACAAAATTCAATGGGTTAGGTTAGTTTAATCAATTTGCACCTAATTGTGCTCACCTCTATGAAGGAGAGAGAAGAATTAAGTCCGGTGAAAGAGAGAGGAGGATAGGTAGAGGAGAGAGGAGACAGTAGTGGAATAATGAAGGTGGAGAGGGAAAAGATAAATAGTATTATAGAGAGAGTACATTTGAAGGAAGGAGGAGAGAATGGAGTAGATAAAGAATATTTTAGAGCTGTGAAAAAAAAAATATTGATTGAGGAGGAGATTTTCACATGAGAAGTTAGGGCAATGTGTCTAAGAATATTGCCCAAAAGTCAATGCATTCCTGAAACTCCCTCTAACCCTCACACTTGAACTCTAAAGTTGTGTGAGTATCGCAAGTTATATTTTCTACTCTAACATAGCCCAGCAAGTTAAGTGCATATTCTAAACCTAGACTCATGGAACGGTGTCAATTTTAAAATATCCGCTTAAATTCGTAGCTAGTAATATTTGAACATGGGTTGTTACGATATCATCTAAAGTCGATCTAACTATTACATCAGAACTCTAAAGTTATGGTGTAGGTTGATGTGACGCCCCTGGGTTCACACAACCCTGCAGTCCAAGGTGAATCCAAGAATGTCAAACCTGTCATGCACCAACACCGTGCAACAACATGTTTCATCATCACAATTACTATCTCTCTAGAGGAATCAACAAACAATTGTAGGTACAAAACAGGCAAAGAATAGTAAAATAGTACAATGGACATAATATGCACAGAAGAAGTGTATAAATAACCCTCATCAGGGCCCAATTGAAAAAGAGTAAAATAACTCTGAATCTGGAATAAATCTCAATACAAGGGTCAAATAAAGTCTAAGGCACTCAGCCTCTACAAAATAAAAACACAAACTCTGTCTGAAAATAAACATCTACTGTGGAGCTCTTAAAAATAAGTATAAATATAATATACTAGATGGAAGCTAAGATGCAACCTCATCAACCTGCGACTCTCTATGCACCTAACTCGCCGCCTGAAAAGAGGGTAAACAATAAGCATCAAAGCACTAGCGAGACGTCACGCCCCGCTTCCCAAATTACCCGGGAATCGGAACGTGAACAAGCCCGCGACGTATTAAATTGAGAAGAAATATACACTATTTTTTTTTCTTTTTTTCTTTTTTTCTCAATCCAATACGCTAAGCGTCTGGAAATAAATACAATGCAAAGTCACAGGTCCCCGATCACAATTAGCAAGAATATAATAGACAAACTCAGGATAAAAATATCATATCACAAATAGGATAACATCCGAGACATAATATTCGGGTCAACATGCCCTTATACAAAACTGAACAAATGAATACTGAAGAGATACAAAAATACATCGATCAATGGAAATAGAAAGAACTACAAAAGTAAACTGGAACCATCAAAGAATAAGCTTCGACTCCTTCTTCTGCTCCGTCTACAAGGCACTCTTACTGAGGATCCTCTAGCTCCTGCTAAACCTGTTCTTCCCCTAAGTTTGACATACACCAGAGAAAACAGATGTATGTCAGCGTGTATGGCACACGGTAAGACCCCACAAAACAAATAGAGCGAACGAAAACCCAAGCAGAAAACAATACGATAACAGAAATGACAAAAGAACGTGCAACTGAAAATCTGACAAAATCAACATGCAAAAACACCACTAAAACATGATAAACATAAAGCATCCAAAATCGATCAGGTAACGAGATCATGCAGCTAGAGATCAGTCTAATCATCCAAGTAACAGGGGCATACAATAAATGGAATTAATACCTAAAAATCTACAACATGAGACGTAGTACATCGAGCGAAATAATCCAAACAAGGAAACCCTCATGTATATACCATATGTCTCAAATTGTAGATAATTAAATATTAATCCCGATCTATGTATGAAAAGAGATGCAACTGATCTACATCTCACAAGAATCTATAAATCCTAATCAAAGTGACGACACCGATTCACCTTGACCCAACAAACCAACTCCAGTGGCGACACCGATCCACTGATAACAAGTCATGTAGCTAGCCATCCTATAACAGGTCACTGGTTTTATATCTCACACAGAGTCAACGTTCATATTATCAGATAACTGACTGTTCACATATCCCCTACGTGCATCCAATCAAATAAATTCATGAACCAAAGTAGCGACACCGATCTACTTTGACCCAACCAATCAGCCCCTAGTGGCGACACCGATCCACTGTGACTCAACAAACCAACCCCAGTGGCGACACCGATCCACTGGTGCGAGCCTGGAAGATATATCAACAGTCTTATCTGATTACATGAACATGGACTTTCCCACCCCAACTCATCTTGCTTTTCTAAGTCAACAATACACAGGTATCTAGGTCTAGTACACGACACGCTAGGCAACTAAGGACATGAACTACTAACAGTTCTCAATAAAACAAGAAATAATAAATAAATACAACTAATCTTATGCAAATCATATGATGAACATGACTGTTTAAGCTAGCGATGAAATCAGGTGTGCATAAATGACATGAGTGAGTATAAATAAGAGTGTCAACATGTCGGTGTCAATGTACATGAAATATCGTATTCTTCAACTATCAATCACACTGTCATAATACAAAGATAATCTTTTTCCAAAATAACTTCTTTAAAAACATTTATCATTCTAAAATAATTTCCTTCCACGATAAAAATTCTAAAAATATTATAATTAATCTAAAATAATTCTGTTACCCAAAATAAATTCTTTAATTTATTATATTTATCCTAAAAATACTATTCATCATATAATTACTATTCATTCAATATTATTCATCAAACTCACACAGATAATGACAATTATAAATTAACATAAACAGATAATTCACCAATTCATCAACAAGCCCACGTAAAAAATAATAATTATAAATTAACATAAACAGATAATTCACCAATTCATCAACGAGCCCACGCAGATAATAACAATTCATAATCTAATCTATGCAACTAATTAACGATAGATATAAATAAGAAATGACGAGTCAAGAGGAACGGAATCTTGCCTCGGGGTTGTGTCGAACGGATCGACGCTATCGGTACGACGCGTCGGCGCTGAAGGGGCAATGGATCTGGCTGAACTGGTCGGCATCAACAGCAGAGCAGCGGCATGACGGGGTGCTGTCGGGGACTACTGTAGGGGGTCGGACAGCGGCGGGGAAAGCTTAGGTCGGCGGGGCTGCTGGTCGGGTTTGCCGATAGGGAGAGGAGTTCGAGGCGACAAAGGGCAAGGCGGCGGGTGGCGCTGTCGGTGGAGGCGGGGTAGCGAATAGGGTGGCAGGGCAGGCTGGGGCAGCGAGTTTGTGCAGACCCACGTCGGATCTGAGAGGGCGGAGTTCGTCGGAGCTATGGGAGAGGACGGAGGGCTCGTCGGAGAAGGCGGGGCGTGAGCTCGGGTGCGGTAAGATTGAGGGTGTGGGGAGGTCGGTGGTGGGTTGTCGAGTGAAGGCGGCGGGTTTGAACACAAGGGGAAGAGAGAGAGGGTGAGCGGCTAGAACAATATATATAAATATATATATATATATGGTTAGGGTTAGGGATTTAAAACAAAAATAATTAAAATAAGTAATTAAGGGTATTTAAAAATTAAACTAATTACATAATAATTATCTACAATTAAAAACGTGCATGTTGTACTATTATAACTGTTGATACAAAATAGTCCAAATATACACATATTATACAATTAAACGAGAATAATTAATATATAAAATATATTTACTTATATTTAAAATCAAATAATTATGGGATAATTATATACATAGTAAAACGTACCAGTTATACTAATATGATAGATAATATTTAACAGTAAAAATAATACAACTAATTGTACAAATAATACGTAATTAATTAAACAACATATTATACAAAAATATATGCAATAATAATAATACCACGTATTATTCAAAATGATACGTAATAGTATCGGTAACACAACGGATAAATTTCATAAATTTTACTGCACTAAATAAACTTATAACTATCAAAATTATTTAAATAAATATAAAACATGGTTTTTAAACCATAGAAAATTCTAGAAAATCGAGAAAATACAAATACTCTTTTAAAAACAATAATTAAATATTTTTAAAATACTAAAAAATTAATTTAACTAATATAAAAATTTACGGTCATTACATCCTACCCCCCTTAAAACAAATTCCGCCCTCAGAATTAATATAAGATATGTACGATATCATATAGTAATCTGTAAAAAAAATAATACATATAATAGCTTATAATAGAAAGTAAAAAGTATATCAATAATGAACGTAGATAAAAGACATAAAATTTCATGCAATAATCATGTAATTATGTATTCATAACATTTACACAACGAACACAATATCAAAATTTACCAATAACCGTTATATTATTATACCTATTAGAATAACCAAATATAATACAGAGACTATAAACCTAATATACATAAAGAATAAACAAAATACAACATATGAAATGTCATGTATTAATATCCAAAACAATAATCAAATATGGACATGAACAGTTAACTAAAAAAGTAATATAGAGACTTGTGTATATGAAAAATTGATAAATACA